>JAKKZJ010000017.1:22103042-22127183 GCA_033441845.1 Pangasius mekongensis | reverse complement strand
GTCTTCATGGAGCTCGCTTTGTGCACAGGGGCGTCGTCATGCTGGAGCAGGTTTGGGCCTCTTAGTTCCAGTGAAGTCAAACTGTAAAGCTACAGCACACAGAGACGTTCTATACAATTGTGAGCTTCCTGCTTTGGGGAAGAAACACATGGATGTGATGGTCATGGGAGCACATACTTTTGGCCATATGGAGTATGTTAATGAACAGGTTATGATTAAACATGATGGAAACTATAACACTGTATTAAAAAGTGAAAATGTGTTGAATGGATTTGTAAACGATCAAACGCACATTATTTTTAGTCGTGTTTGAGCAGATGGGACGAGCTCTCGTGTGTGTAGAGAACGTGTCGTGTCGTGAACGCTGGCGTGAAGCTGGCTCGGCGATTGAATAATGTTTGTCTGGCTGCTGTAGAGCCACTTGGCCTGCACTCAGACGTGGTAATGAAGGTCTGTGTGGGTGTCGGGCCAGAAGTGCTCCATTCAGAAAGTCCTCAGACAGAGGCGATGATGATGATGATGAAGATAATAATGCAGTGAAGAGGTGTGATTGGTGAAAGTGTCTGGCGTGTATCTGTAAGTCTTTATGTGTGTCTTGGTGTTAATCTGTCATTTCATGAGTAGGTTTATTCTGGTGTAGTGCTGAAGATAAAATCAAGACACCATAGGGACTAAAATACACACACACACACACACACACACACACACACACACACACACCATGAGAGCAGTTTAAGTATAGGACTCCTTTCCAAGTGGATGATTACACACCAGCTATTCTCACCTTCGGGGCGGCTTTATAATGACACACACAAAACATTTCAAGCAAAGTGTTCAAATAAACTCACTCACGCACACACAAAAATAATATTAAAGGTGCTTTCAAACCTATAACAATCATAATTTCAGCATATTAAGTAAAATAAAATGATTCTCTGAAAAAGTTCTTGTATTTGACTTGCGTTAGTTAAATAACTAATTTCAAGCACAGAAAACTCATACTTCTGATTCTATTAATAATGGCACCCTTTCTAAGAGGGAGCAGGGAATTCTAGAAAAACTGGATGCTGGAAACTCCTCAGTATTTTACTATATCAGAACGACTTGAGTGAGTGACTGAGTGCTTTATTTCATAGTTAGACTCATGTTACATGGGGCGGGGCTCTGAACAGTTCTGTTACTGATTAAAAGGTTGTGGGTTCAAATCACATGGACATACATGACATGACTTACATGACAGTCAGCTCCCAGGATAAAACTGGATTAAAGATCATTCCAAAAGTCAGCCAAAGTGAGTTTTTCTGTTTTTCTCATTTAAAGGAAAAGAGTGTATTTTCCAGTTCATAATCAAACATAAATAGAGAGTAGATTGAAATTTTTAAATGCTGCAGTGTTAGTTTAATGCACATGTCTCAGCCAAACCCAGAAACTCGGATGCTCTCACTGGTGGTGCAGTGTGTTTGCTTCACATCCCAGAGTGTTTGTTCTTTTGTTATTAATCAGGTTTAGTTATACTGATGACCACATGATGGCGCTAAATGTCACAGCCCTGATGCTCCTCCTCTCTCTCACTCCATATAGAGCTACAGTGAAGAGTCTGATTTACTTTGGGGCTCACTTTAGCTTTGTTTTCTTTTTTTTTTTTTTTTTTTGTCTTCCTTGTTTGTGTTCTCTCATGTTTCATATTATGACGCAGTTCACCTTTATCTCTCAGCGATAGCATCAGCTGAACTCAACACGCCACCAAAATACCAAACTGTCAGCCCCCCTCCCACCTTTCTGGAAGTGGAGAGGTTGTTTCAGATAGTTTCTTCCTTATAAAGGAGTTTTAAGCCACACGGGAGAAAAGGATACAAAGGATGTACTCTGCAGGTTTTCTTCCAACTTCTGATAAGAAAATTCTGACCAGTCATGGTGCAAATCATAATGGATCACGAGTAGAGAGGAACAGACAGACTGGAACCGTGTTATGCATTTGAACAGAACCCAGAGCTCTACTTTCACGAGACACGGCACCATAGTGATGTTTAAGAGCGCATGCTTTATCTACTTGTTTTTTCGTTTTGTTTTTTGTTATAGGACTTTTTTGCTGCTCTCTCCTTTCATCTTGTAAGCCTTAAGGGTTTTGAAAAGCAAAATAAAATCTGAATGAGGTGTGAACAGGTGGGAAATCACAATAAAACCTGTCATTGGATCCAGAACAGCGTAGAATTAGGGTATGAATTTCTCCTTCTAAGACAATACAAGCTCGAACGATACTGTTTTGTGCAGATCAAAAAGGGTTTACAGTGAGAAAGTGACCTGAACAAAGGCCACGCCTCCTTCACTGTGACTGGCAGCACAAAGGCCACACCTCCTTCATTGTGACTGATAGGAACAGAGGCCACGCCTCCTTCACCGTGACTGGCTGCACAAAGGCCACGCATCCTTTGCTGTGATTGACAGATACAGTGGCCATGCCTGCTTCACTGTGATTGACAGGTACAGTGGCCACGCCTCCTTTACTGTGATTTGGTTACAGAGGCTACTTACTGTGACTGATGGGGACAGAGACCACACCTCTTTCACTGTGACAGGAACAGCGATCATAAAGGCCACACCTCTTTCACTATGACTGACATGAGCATAGGCCACACCTCCTTCACTATGACTGACATGAGCATAGGCCACACCTCCTTCACTATGACTGACATGAGCATAGGCCACACCTCCTTCACTATGACTGACATGAGCATAGGCCACACCTCCTATGACAGTGATAGACAGCACAGAGGCCACGCCTCCTCTGTGCCACCTTCAATGAATTAACAGGATCACAGGCCACACCCACTTTACCAAAATTATCAGGTTCACAGACCACGCCCCTTTATTGAAATGACCAAGCACACGAGGCCTTGTTTATCATTAGACTCATGATAAGTGCCCGTGTCTTTAAAGAAGGTGTGTTTATACTCTCGGCGTTTGGTGTGTGTTTGCTTGAGTGTTAATCCGTGTGTGTAGTTACTGCTCCCGCTGACATCATCTAGCCTCGTGGCCCATCAATGCCCGATGCGCTCTGGGAGCGCTGCTGGATCTTCTCGTACGGTCTGCTGCAGTTTCCCCAGGTGATGCTGCCTTTCTGAGATCCAGCAGCGCAGGATTGATGGGCCTGTGTGTGTGTGTATGTGGAGGATGGGGCATTATTATCTACTCATAAATCATGCACAAAGAGATCCCCATGGGAAGAGAACCATGAGAGTGTCTCTCTCGCTCTCACACACACACACACACCTGCGACTGGCTCAGAGCTGCCAGGCCATGCCGGATCGAGCCGTGTGTTAAGTGGGAATGTGGAGAGGTCTGGCTGTTGGAGTGCTCTCGGTGTTGGAGCGCTCTGGGCTGGAGCAGTGAGAGAGCGAACAGATGGGTGAAGGCTGCAGCCAGGCCTTTCTTTAAGCTCCAGTGTAATCCAGAGACGCAAACGTGTCAGACTGAGATGTTATTCTGGGAGAGCAGCACCAGACAAGCACTGGAGGAGGAGAAGCTGCTCAAATCCCTTATTCGCACTGCCAGGAGACCAGATCAGGCCGTCTACAAACACACACACAAACACATACAAAGTGTCACTTTATTCACAGTGATGATGGCAGTTAAATATGAATTTCTCTAAAAGTGTAAGAATATGATAATAAACAAGGACTTTATTTAAAATGCTAGCGCTTGGAACATTGTTAGACAATCTCTGCCTTCAGACGTTAGGCCATTGTTTAGGCCACACCCCCTACCTGATCCTACATCACACTAGCAGGTGACGAGTCGTTTATAGTTGTTGTTTTAGTGGGGGTTTTTTTATACAATTTTTTTAAATAAGATTGCGGCTCTGTGTTGCACTCATACACAGAAAATGTCTGCTGCTTTGTCTGATTATATTCTAGATGGAGCTACAAATATATTAGCTGACATTGTTTTGTCGATGTTTATAGATAAGTGTGTCACACAGAGTCAGAAACATCATCAACAAGTCTGTCTGAGACGCTAAACAACTCCACAAAGCTGACTGAGTAGACATCACTGTGGGAGGATTTACATCTGCACATTTAATGCACCATGCGAAACTGGAGGCTTCCTTTATCGTTAGCAATCTTAAGTCGTATTCGAAAAGGATTTCCAGATATATATCTGTTAAGTAATGCTGTCGGAGGACTTCAGTAGTAATTCTGATCGAGTCCTACAGGCTAAGTGATCTCTGTATAAATCACAGAGATGGGCGTGTCTCAAACAAAAAAAAAATCCATGCCTATTACACACCTCATTTTAATATAAACTAATTGTTTTGCCCTTTGTTATAAGCGCTTGTTGTAGGGGGCGTGGCCTTCATTAGTAGGTCACATGACCATAACATATCTGTAGGCTGTAGTTGTACCAGGAGCTCAATATCCTAAAACCCCTGGAAATGGCGCTTCTCTGACTCATCCTTTTAAGACCCGTTGTCTATATTTTATTGTTCTGCCTTGTAAAATTTAAAAGCGCGAGCTCTTCCTGGAGCGCCTTTATACTGAAGAAAAAGTGCAGAACCTCTTTTCCTACAGGATAGAACACAATCTCTGCCAACAAGTCAACTCAGACGGGAGATATATATATATGTATATTGCCTGGGGTTATTTCGATGGCGGAAACATTCCACACACGTACTTGACAGACATGACAGACTTGGATGAAACGAAAAAGCTCAGAGATACTCCTGTAATAATTACGTCAAACTAATCCCGTCTGAACAGAGGCTTTTGTTAATGGATTTGAGATAAGGAGAGAATTGTGTGCGTATTGGATTAGATTCCACCTCACTTTTAACTTGTTTCAGATAAAATTTCTCACACTTGGTTGCCAGGAATGTTTCATATTACATTTCTCCTAAAAGTCTGACTCCCTAAATTACACAACAGTTTATTATTAGTCAGTCAGTTCACTCCTAAAAGTCAGGGAAGATGATATTATAATACACAACACATTTCTAATTGCATTTGGAGGGCTTAGGAAGTGGAACTCATTGAGAGCACAGACCGTCCTGTCAGGACAGCTACGAATGCCTGCAGGCGCCCGCGCTCTCTCTCTCTCTCTCTCTCTCTCTCTCTCTCTCTCTCTCTCTCTCTCTCTCTCTCATTTCTTTCTCTCACTGTCTGTCTCTCTCATCTCTGTCCTCAGCTCATGTTTCAGTTAAGAACTCTCTCTCTCTCGTTCTGTCTCTGCTCTCCATCTGTCTCCTTTTTTCTCCCTATCTCCAACACACCAGCGATTTCCCTTCATTTTCTCTCTTCCTCTTCCTCCCCCTCGCTCATTCATCTCTCTCTCTTTTCACACACATAAAGATGAAGAGCGCTTGCTTGAGTAAGTTGGTGCGAAACATGTCGGCTGGATCTCCTGAAGGAATGGGGTCATTTGTACGCCTACACAACATAATATCCGCTCTACACACACACACACACACACACGCACACACACACATAGACACTGAATGGGAGGTTGAGCATGTGTGTGGGTGTGTGTGAGTGTTCCTCTTCATCACCCATGTAGTAAATCCCAGCTTCCAGCATTTACAGCATGAGTTATAAAGACAGCCTGAAGATTTCTACTTAGCTCATCGGTTGCCTAAGGAACACCACGGCCCCGCCTTTTACTCATGTCCCCTCCCCCCGAGGGAAGTGATGCGTCACCCTGTAACCTTGAATGCCTTTGGTGCTGAGACAGGGAGCACCGAATCATCAAATATTTATGTCAAGATCTAATAAGAGTGAAGAGGTTCAGAGGACTTGAGAACTGAGCATGCTCAGAGCATATGCTCTGCCCCTCCCCTCTTCTCCTCCCACTGAGCATGCTCAATCAATCTGTCTGTCAACCAGACCGACTTCAAGACACCAGAGCCCAGATTCACACACATCAACAGCCAACAAACAACACAGCATGAGGGACAGCAGAGATGAATAGATGAACTCAAGGACGCTCTGCAGTTATTGCTTCTCCGCCTGTGGTATTGAGAGTGATTTATTTTCTTGGCTGGAGGAAACTGTTAGAAGATATTGTCAAACCAGTGCAATGGAACGCTTCCACTCTTTCCATCCTCAGGCCAGAAAATTTTCCTTCTGCCGTTGTGAGGCCCACAATTTACTGCGCCTGTTCCAGTCATTATGATGGCCACAAGCTACAACCTCTACCATCTTGAGACCCACAAGATCATCTTTCTCCTGTCTTCAGGCCCACAAGCTTCGAATCCTTCCATTCCCAGGCCACAATCTCCTAATTCTGAGGCCCAGAAGCTCCAACTCCTAGTGCACAAGATTCTATATATCTCATCTGCCATCCTGATATACACAAGTTTCAACTGCTGCCATCTTGAGGCCATAAGATTCTAATCCTTCCATTCTCAGGCCACAAGGTCCTACTCCTGCCAGCTTCAGGCCCATTGTAGTCATTCAGATGACCATAAATTTCAACTTCTGCCATCTGCAGGACTCCTGTCATCGTGAGGCCCATAAGCTTCAAATCCTGTCATCTTGAGGCCATAAGCTACCACACCTTCCATTTTATGGCATACAAGCTCTTACTACTGCAATTCTCAGGCCACAAGCTCTTACTACTACCATTTTGAGAGACACAAGCTCTTACTTCTACCATGTTGTGGCCATGAGCACCTCCTCTTTCAGTCTTGAGGCTACAAGTTTCTAATCCTGCCATCCTCAGGCCAAAAGCTACTACTTCTACTATCCTGACGCCCACAAACTGCTATGCTTATACCATTCATCCTGATGGCCACAAACTCCTCCGTCTGCCACCCTGAAGCCCACAAGCTTCTTCTTCTGCCATCCTCAGATGACTAGCTCCTCCTCCTGTCATTAAGACCCACAAGCTCTTACATGAGGCCATGAGCACCTCCAACTGCCATCCTGAGGGCCACAAGCTCCTACTTCTACCATCTTAAGGCCCACAACATTCTAATCCATCCATTCTCAGACCACAAGCACTTTTACTTGTGCCATAATTAGGCTCATAAGCTCCTCCTTCATTCTGCTCATTCCAGAAGGTTCTACTCCTGCTATCCTGAAGCTACAAGCTTCTCCTTCTCACATCCTGAGGCCCACAATTTCATACTCCTGCCATGCTTATGCCAAAAGCTCCTACTCCTGCCACCCTGAGGTCCACTAGCTCCTATTCCTCAAGCCCCTGATCATACTCCTGCCATGCTGAGACCCACACACTCATTCTCCTGTCCCGAGGCCTATAAGCTTCTGCTCCAAGCCCACAAACCTTTACTCCTTACATTCTGAAGCCCACAAGCTCCTGCCATGTTCTGACCTCTTTTCAATCAATCTGTGCCCTTTAATTACAGCATATTTATTCCTAGCAATGGTTTTTTAAATGGTATTCTTTTCACTAAACATGAACTTTGTTTACACTGTATAAGCCCACAAGCTTAATTTTCCCATCCTGAAACCTACACGTTCCTGATCCTGCCACCCACAAGCTCCTCCTCTCATCCTGAGCCTGAGGCTCTACAAGCTCTTGCCTCATTTAGGCCCTACTCCTGTCATCCCCAGGTCCACATGTACTATACATTCTAACCGTTTCCTTCATGAAAATTATTTTTAATACATTTACTATTCTTACTGCTAACAAAGTCTACATCATGAAGGTCGGGTGAGGACGGACTCCTGAGTCTTGCTTCCTCTCAAGCTTTCTTCCTCCTTAGCTTAGTCAGGATGTTTGTCCTTGCTGTACTGTAAAAATCACTATGAAAATAAAATCCTTCTCCATTATATTTAAACTGTAAGAAATTGTAAAGAGGAGTTTGGAGGTTTCAGATCCTCATCTATTAAATCTGTGGAGAAAATCAATTCAGCGTCGTAGTCATCAGTCAGTCTGTCAGTGTACAGTATACGCTTATTTTCAGAGAGAAAGAGAGAGAGAAAGAGAGAGAGAGAGAATTGATTTGTGTTCTGCTGAGTGAGAATGTCCTTGATTTAGAACAAAACATTGGCTTCTGTTTTTATTTTATTTTTTTACATTGACTGCAGCATCGCGTGTGACTCACACTTGGCTTTTAAACTTCCAGGGTCAGAGGTCACACTGTTTATAGCTAGGTGCATACAGACTCGTGATGAAGGAAAATCCAATATAATATGTGTTAGTCAGGTGTGTATAGTAGGTAAATACAGTGAATATGTAAGGACGTGACCACTATGCGTTGGGCTGTTATTGGAAAATAATGAACAACAAGGTGTTCAGCATGTTCCTGAAAGTTTTATTCCTCTTATACCACTCAAAGCACTGACACTGAAGACTCCTTCCAAAAATGTTACATAAATATTTATCCTCCTTACAGAATACTTCGCCATATCAATCAGTTTTTTAATTCCGTATTAATAACGTATTAGAACGAGCGCGTTAATATAAACCTGTGCTGCTGTTATGGAAAATTAATCAACACCTGATGACCAATCACAATCCAGAATTCAACAGCGTCGTGGTGTAAGTACAAATTTTGAATATTGTGTTTGTAATTACATTATGATCTCTCAGTCTTTATCTTGCTCTCTCTCTCTCTCTTTTTATATAGCATTGTCTAATAGTTTAACTACATTTCCCCTGATCTGTGAGCACTCTGCACTCCTGCTGTGAGCCAAAACTAATCAATACACACTAATATTAGCCACTGTTTTCTCTTCTTAAAGCAGTGGTTTGAAAGGCTTCGATTTAGGATGATGAAAGTACAACTGGCAATGCCTGCCAACATTGGCATTGTGTGTGTGTGTGTGTGTGTGTGTGTGTGTGTGTGTGTGTGTGTGTGTGTGTGTGCGTGCGTGAGATGTTTGCGAGGTTGCCTGCCGATTCATAATTAAACACTGTGCCGTCAGATGGCCGTATTTACTCTGCTGCTTCATTGCCTTGTGGTGAAGGAAGCTGCAGAAGTCCTCATTAAAAGAGCTCTGTGTGTGTGTGTGTGTGTGTGTGTGTGTGTGTGTGTGTGTGTGTGTGGTGTCAGCTACAGAGTGTGAGTGTATGACAGAACGAAGGCTAACGTGTCCAAACATGTACACACACAATTGCATGTTCATTGTCTGAAGAGACTAAATTTGGAGTTTGATTGCTTTTAGTCACCACCTATTCACATCCTCTAAATACCTAACACACACACACACACACACACACACACACACACACACACTCAGCCAACGCAGCCCCACCCCTTAATCAGAGCGATGCAACAGGGAAATAAATTCAGTCCTGTCGGCGTGAGCTACAGTGTCCTCGCTGTCTGTGCTGTCAGTCGTGTGAGGCAGCTGCAGCGCTGTCATTAACACTCGGAGTTATAAACGCTCAACACGGCGACCATTAGAGCATTCTGCTGGTGTGTGTGTGTGTGTGTGTGTGTATGTTGTGTCGTCTTTTATTTTCCATATAATAGGGTCTGATGGATTAGCATGTGACCTGTGTCTAATTTGCTAATAGTGACCTTGTGGTAATAATCTGTGGTTTTATTATCGGTTCAGGTTAGCCCTTAGGCCTTATCTGAGTTCTGCAATATTCAAATGTCTGAAATTATTAATTATAAAAGCAACACTCATTTTTAATTAGCATCAAGAGTGAGTTTAAAACCATTCAACACTGACAGGAAATGTTTAATGGGAACCATCAGGCCAATTCCCATTAGGGAGTGAACATTCGTTTTATTACTGCTTGGGAATTTGGAACAAACAAACAAACAAACAAACAAAAACCCAGTTCACCATTTGCTGGTTTGAAGCCAGAAACTTTTTGGTGTTTGAACCAGTGAGGTTTTGGGTTTTCGGCTGCAACATTTCGTCTCTTTTTCATGACCACCTTTCATGACCAGATGTCATTTTTTTTATTCTTAAAAAATTCTGATGTATCAGTGATTTAGTAATAGCTACATTGCTAATGCTAACCTTTTTTTATTTAGCCTTCATCCTTCCCAATTGGTTGTGATGGTATGATAGCGGAGAGCTCTCTCTTGAGTTCAGTGTGCAGTGAGAATGTAATACTGAAATTGTGCACGCCAGTATTCAGACTTCAGAATATTCAGAAGTTGTGTAAGAGTGATGCACATGGGGGCGGAGTTTGTCTAATACAGTTTTTTAGATCACTCTTTTGAGATCCTGAGTCATAATTTCACAAAACTTTCTCTTTATTATTCTTAAGACTGGTTTAATTTTTGTCTTTGGATGGCAGAAATTCATTTATACAAATGTAATACTTGCCCTTCAGTCGTACTAAGTGCACACAATCTCTGTTCCCAGAGTGACTTTCAGGTGCCGTTAAATCACAATGCTATATTAATTTGCATTGACTCCACCCACTTTTTTTTTTTTTTTTACACTTTTAAGCAGAAAAACGCTTTCATTAACTGTTCACATTGATTAAAGCAAACATGCAAAAAAAACGGATGTGGAGAATCTCTGCGAATCCTGTTGGTGAAATGTTTTTTTTTTGCACACGTAGCACAAAATGCTGTGCGCGCTGCATAAATACTGTGTGTAAAAGGTCAGCGAGTGTTCAGCACAGCGTGTTTACAACGTGAATGAAGCTGTAGACGGCGCTATGATTAGCATGCTGTGAAGTCCACACATTTATGCAACCCAATCACTGCGATTATCGGAGTGCAGCCATGAGAAGCTGACAGACACACACACACACACACATATACAAACACACACAAACAAAAAGCATAATGCATCTCTGGCTGGTTCGTCGGCGGCGTGTAACATGAACCGGCCTGCATTAACATTTCAGACCCCTGTTTGTGTGTGTGTTCTGAGCATCCGGATGGCTTGTAATGGATCCAGTCTTGATTTACTGGATCCTGTCTCACTCTCCTGCTCTCCTGCTGCAGTGTCCTTGCTCTTCTATTGATTTGTGAGGTGAGAGTGAGAGGTCACGGAGGCATTCATGCGATTGTGTCGGGGTGTGTGTCTGAAAGCTGCGCTTAAAGTTTTACTCCAGGGCTTTTTAACCTTAGTCTCTATCCACTGTATCTGTTGTGTGTGTGTGTGTGTGTGTGTGTGTGAGAGAGAGAGAGAGAGAGAGAGAGATTACAATGGATGAGAATGTGGACTCGTTTCCCTGCACTGAGAAAGAAGAAACAGAAAGTCATCTTACTCCAAACTCCCCTAGAATAGGAGTCTAAAGTCTGATATTTAAATCTCTTCATTAACATTTACTTAATAATTTGCATTTTCAAACAAAACGTTCATCTATTCTTCAGGCAGACATGTTTGTATATACAGTGCCCTGCAGAATTATCGGCACCCTTAATGAAAATGAGCAAAAAAAATTTTTACGTGTGTGTACGCTTATATTTATATTTATATCAGTTTCTGGAGACTGAGAGCAATTTTATGATGCATACAACTTCATGTTTGTTTGCATTTATTTAAAATATTCTGTAGACATGTCAATAATATTGACACTTATATTATTAAGAGAAAATACAGTGTGTCCCGAAAGTCTCCGTATGTAGCGGAAATGAACACTTTTTGCAAAATGTAACTTTATTTATAAAACGTCCTCTACATGATTTACATGAGTCGTCTCTCCTACTCGTGATGAACTCGTGTTAACACATCTGCTGTTATGCTTATATAACATAAACTAAGTATGAAAAATTTTAGAAGACATTTTGCTAAAAAATGTTAATTTTCCTGTGTATAGTATATATATATGGAGACTTTGGGACATGCTGTAGTACTATAAAAATAAAAGTAGCTCTATAAATGGAGATTAATTTTACTAAGAGTAAAGATAAATAGTTTCTCTGATTGTTAAAGTGGAAAATATTTATATAAGGTGTTGGCTCTTTTTATGAGGGGTGCCAATACTTCTGGCAGCTATATATCTATCAATAGTCAGAGATGGAACTCCTTTTTTCAGGGGGAAGAATCCGTGGTAGTTATGAGGGTCTGGTGGCGTATGGACACCACAAAACCTTCAGGAAAGGGTAAAGTAACCGGAACTACTTCTCACTGGATTGTTCCAATGCTGGGACGCTTTCACGCTCGGTGTGTTTTCGCAGAAAAACTGTGAAATTGTGCTGTTATGCATGTAATCGCATCTCCATCGCAACCCTGCGACAGCTTCCAACCACAAGAGTGATTTCAGTACCTTCTTCTTTTTGCAAAAGTGTTCTTAAAGGCTATCCGGAAAAAAATAATAATATAAATCATGTAGGAAAAAATGTTGGAAGACGTGTTGCTAAAAAGTGTTAATTCCGCCTGTGTATGAGACTTTTGGGACACGCTGTAGTACTATTTTAAAAATATAGCTCTATGAAATTAGTGTCCATTCGTAACTAATATGAAAAAAAATAAAAGTGTCCAACACGATGCATGCACTGTAACCATGACAACGCTCTAGTAGCTCCTAGTGGTTGACTAACTAGCCTAGCTTTGCTCTATGGATTAGATTTATTAGTAGATCAGTGATGCAGGTTAAATAAAGGTTGGTGTAACTCTGGTGATGAGGAGGTGGTTTGACTTCAGGCGGAAAATCGAGAGTTTGAGCTGACTGTTAAAGTGGGATGTCACATCACATACCGATGAACATCCCACACGTACACGTGCTGTTATTTGTAGTTACAGGAATATTTTTGATTCAACATGTCGTAAAACTCTGCATGTAAATATTCGCTCACTAACAAGACTCATTATTCACCAGCACTGTGTTTGTTTTTCTCACTCGACCCTTAACTTGTGATCTGATTGGCCAGGATTGGACAGCACTCTTTGGAAGCTGCACTGTGAGAGGGAAAAAAAACCTTTTTAAAAGCCGACACATTCCTGTAGGATCGCGTCTAACATGTGCACTGGCCTCCTTCCTTTTTAACAGCTTTGCGTTACACCGTCGAAAGTCTTAAACTTTTATCGACAGATTTCAACAGTCGATTAGACTTCCATTACGAGTGAGTTTGGCGTAAACAGGTTTTCCAGTTTGTGTGCATATAAACTTAGTAGTTAGAGGCAGAGTTTAATGTGTTCATTCTCTGCAGATGGCATTAAATACTTAGTGTTGTTCAATAACGACAAACGTATACTGCATTATTATATCATCAAACTATAAATCCCATGCTGCGCAATACAAGTGCACTATTGTTTGCCAATAAAGCTGGCGAAATTAAATTGATGAGAGATGGAGAGAGAGAGGGAGAGACAGAGAAGACAGACAGGCTCGGTGTGGTCTCCTGAGTGTTCGGGATGTGCTGACGGCGTCTGGAGCGCGGTGATATTTGATCATCCTGCTGAGCTCAGAGCTCTGCTAAAACATATATACACTGCTAAAACACTGTTCAGTGATTTGGCTGTATAGATGTGTGTGTGTGTGTGTGTGTGTGTGTGAGAGAGAGAGAGAGAGAGAGAGAGAGAGAGAATGAGAGAGAGAGAGAGAGAGAGAGAGAGAGAGGTCACAAGGTGAAACTCTCCTGAGACAGATAGAAATGATGAGAGAGAGGAATGATGGAGGGATTTTTTTTTTAAATTCTCTCTGTCTTCTTCTTCATCTCTCTCTAACGTTTTTTCCTGAACATGCTGTTCATATATTATTCAGCAGTCACTTGTGCAAAATATCCCGAGCTTGTCCTGTTTTAGTGCCTCAAATAATTCATGAACTAAATTCATTTAATTCATTAATGCATTCGGATATGTTTTAGTGACGAATCAAATTTTCTTATCACCAGCCTCTGTTTTTCTCTCTCTTGAAGTTAATAAGGCAAAAAAAAAAAAAAAAACGCAGCTTTGTCATGTTGCCGGGAAACGCAATGAAGCGATACAAAGTGCTGATGCTGGAGACTCCTTCCAAATGTTACATAACAGAAAACTTCACCATATCAAAAATTCCACACTTTCTTAAAAATCTGCTTATTACTAGTGGAGCGTTCACTGTACACGTCTCTGTGAATGAGCTGTTACTATAGAAACGCATTAGAACGAGTGCATTAATATAAAGCTGCGCTGCTGTCGGAGCTGCTGTTATAGAAAACTAATCAACACCTTCTGACCAATCACAATCCAGAATTCAACATCACTATGGGATAAATTGTGCTATCTAGGACATGCTATTTTGAAATATCTTCACTCTTCTCTGTTTCATTCAGGCTCCATATAAGCCAGAAGCCTCACGTTGGGAAGAAACCAGAATTCCCGCTTCCAACAAGACCCCATGTTGCGGGAGGCCCCATGGTGATCAGGTGATCAGAAGCCTCATGTTAGTCAAGTCCCCATGTTGGATGAGGTCCCATGCTGGACAGAAACTTTGTATTGGGAAAAAAATAGGATCCCTGCTTTGAGCGAGAAGCCATGTTGGGCAGAAACTCCATGATGGGCAGAGGCCCCTTGGTGGACATTGAAGTACCATGTTGGGTGAGTTTCAATTTTGGAATCTCCATGCTAGGCAAGGACCCATGTTGGTCAGAAACCCCATGTTGGGGGAGGTCTCATGGTGGCCAGATGCCCCTTGTTGGGCAGAAGCCCTGTGTGGGTGAGGCCCCATGTTAGGTGAAGCGATGTTTTATGCAGAAGCCCCACAGGCCTAAAATATCTGTAAAAGTTCTCCAAGATTAGACAGAACTGTTTCAGAACAATGTAGTCATCTATGTAAAATACTCTTCATATCTTCATATCTATATTGAGATAATCTTGTGATAAAAAATAATGGCTAATCAATATCGCTCTCAAATTTCACTCTGAGAGGGGAAAACATCCCTTTTTTCCTGAAATCTGCCCTGCTAATTTATTTAAATAATACCATTATTATAAAGAGTTCAACAAAAATATGGATTTTTTTTAATGACTGTTTATTGACGGAGTTCATCAGCTGCTCATAGACTCCCATTCCATCTGATGAAAAGCAGGATGACCTTGAAGACGCGGTGGAAGGTCAAAGCCTGACATGATTTGATTAATACAAAGATGAGGAAGATGTATGAGAAGAGGGAATCGGATCAATCACGTGAAATAAAATTGACGTGAACTAAACACGGGATGGTCATGAATTAAACAGTGGAGCAGAGAGAGAGAGAGAGAAAAAACTGTAGAAGATAAAAACAAATGAGTGCGTTTTATACCTCAGCAGCCGCAACTCACAGGTTTATGTTAATGCACTCGTTCTAATACGTTATTGTTTCTATAGTAACAGCTCATTCACAGCGACTCGTACAGAGGTGACGCTGGAACTTTAAGTTTTCAGAGGAGTTTACGTTTCTTTGCAGTTTCTCAGGAACACGACAAGCTGCATTTGTTTGTCTTGTTAACTTTAAGAGAGAGCAAAAAGAGAGGCTGGTGAGGGAACGACTGTTTACAGCTGCTATAATGTAAGTGACAATTAAATGTAACTATAAATGGATAAAAAGTATGATGTGTTGTTTGTTATTAATAAAAAGAGATGTTGGCAAATTGCTGTAGTAAAGAGGAATAAGACTCTTCAGGAAATGCTTATAATCATAGGAAAATAATCCACTTCTAGGTGGCAACAGTAACTCTGCTTTATCACATCACCCTGTTGTTGATGAATTTCCTATAACAGCATCACACACACACACACACACACACACTGGGTAATTCCTTACTTAGCACCTGCTACTTTCCTTTCTCTCACTTTTTCTTTCTGTACGTCTTTCGCTATCTTCCTCGTCTTGTTTTAAAAGCAGCTCTCTTTCTGTTCTCTCTCTCTCTGTGAACTCAGTGCCTCTCTCTCCTGCGACTCTGCCCCATCAGTGCTGATACAGACACAGGGTAAAATAAACGCTGTGCATAATTCAGGTGATATTAGGACGTGAAAATCAGGAGCAGAACCCAGAGGAAGTGCAGCAGAAGGTGAGAATGAGAATGAGAGAAAGGTGTGAGGTTGTGGAGAGCGCTCACACTGGATGGTGTATGGTGAGGAGTGTGTGAGGAGTGTGTGCTGCGGAATACATAAGCCCTGCACTCACACGGCACTGGCTGAGTAATGAGCAGTGTGGGGCTTTAATTAGAAGCTGAACCACTAGGGGAAGAGGAGAAAAGAGCAGCCGTTCATCACTCTCCGTTATTCTTTCCTTTCTTACATTTTATTCATCTCTTCTTCTGCCCCTGTCCCTTATGCTAATGCTAAAAAATCCGATATTTAGTACACTGTTTAGGTGAGAATACACCACTATTATGTCATACAGGACAGAGGAGTCACTAGATCAAATAATGTAGCAAAGCCCCGTGCTGGACAATAGCTCATGGGAGGCACCATGTTGGGTGAGGTCCTAGGTTGGGCACAAACCTTGTGTCAAGCAAAATCCCTGTTTTTGGCGAGGCCCCATGTTGGTCAGAATCCCAGTGTAGGGGGGAATCTCTGTTTTGGTTAAAAAAAAAAAAGCGCCCATGTTGGACAGAATCCTTATGTTGCGGAGATGCCCCTTGTTGGGCAGAAGCCCGGGTTTGGGCAAGGCCCCATGCTGGCTGGAGACACATAATGTAAACCTCTGCTAGGGAAAGAACTCCTGCAGGTCAAGGCTTAACGTTAATGTTTGGTGACACGTCATGTTAGGCAAATGGGCAAGACCCCTTGCTGGGCGATGTCCCACGCTGGGAAGAAACCAGAATCGCCATGCTGGAAGAGGCCCTGTTTTGGGCGAGGCCCAGTGTTGGACAGAAGCCCCATGTTGGACAGAAATCCCCTGTTAGGTGAGACCCCATGGTGAGCTGAATCCCAATGTTGGGTGAGGCCTCATGTTGCATGAAGTCATGTTGAACAGAAAACTTGTGTTGGGAAGAAACCAGAATCCCCGCTTTGGGAAAGACCCCATCATGGGCAGGAGCTCCATGTTGAGTAGAAGCCCCATGCTGGGCAAAGCCCCATGTTGGGGGAAAAAGCTCCTGATTGGATGGATGCCCTAGAAGCCCCAGATTGGGCAGAAGCTACATGCTCAGCAGAAACTCCATGCTGGGCAATGCCTCATGTTGGTCAGAAGCCCCAAATTGGGTAAGGCCCCATACTGGACAAAAGCCCCATGTTAGGCATCTCTGCTAGAGACCATTGTTAGTCAGAAACCTCTAGCTGGTCAAACTTCAATGGTGGGAAGAAACCTTTTCCCCAGTTGACCAAAAGCCTACTCCTGGGCAAAGCCTCATAATGGACATAAGCCCCATGTTGGGCAAAGCCCCTCCTCCATTATTATGCTAAGGGTGTAAAAATAAAGAGCACTGAAATCAGGCTAGAACGGTTTCTATGCAAGGAATTTATTTTTACACGGTTGACATCTTATATGAACACTAACATACACCATTACATCCTCACAGATGGTGATGGACATTTACACACGCACGCACGCACGGACACACACACACACACACACACACACACACACACACACACACGTCCACCTTCACTGTGTGTCCTGGTTTAGTGTCACTGTACGTCTCTCATCTGTTCATCGTCACCGCAATCTGCCACAGAGCTCAGCCTCAGCAGACGTCCAGCTCTCACGTCCAAAACCTGGGAGCGCTTATTTTAATTAAAAAAATGACTTACATAAGAGACGAACAGGACGCTGAGGTTTTCAGAAATAGGATAAAGTGTTTAAAAACAAAAATACATCAAAACTTAACAGCCGAGTTTTGATTTTTAGGTTAAAATTATTTAGGTTCCGGTTTCACAGCCTGCAATAAAAATGATCCTGGTGGTTAGTAAATAAAGATTCATACAAACGAGTTAATTCAAATAAATAATTTAACATGAAAATGTTTCCAAACTTATTTTTTAAATTCTGTTTGCATGAATAAGCTTCTACTCATATTCTCCTATCATATTTGCACCATATAGTAAAAACAATCAAGATGAAAAAGATTGAGTAATCAGTACTTTTTCCTCTCACTGAAATCGTTTTTACGCAATGTTTTAAACTACAAATCAGGTGATTATCTTTGTAGCATGTTAGCCTAACACACTCGGTGCAGCTAGCTAGCTAATGTACACAATTTTAAACCTAAAAAATTCTTATTAGAATAGAGTAGAAGAAACGTAAAGTTAAATCTCACCCTTAAACATATTAAATATGTTTATACTGAAATATTTCTGATGTGTTTACTGATTCTGGTGCTAATGGCGTTTAATAGGAACGAAATTCAGCGATCTTAAACACAAATGGTAACCGTCTAATTTCACTGTTAGCTCTTAGGAGCAAAACTTATATTTATCAGTCTTTATTTTCCAGCAACATTCAGCATCATATTAATGAGATATCCAGTATAGAAGTATTGGAGACGTTGGAGCAAATGCTGGACTCAGTGTCCCAGGATGCAATGCAGATAAACGACACAGCTACGCCAAGTTATGACAGAGACTCTGCGCGGCTAGTTAGTTAACAATCTACGAGATGATGAGTGAGTGTGATCGCAGTGTATGCTCTGTGTGTAACTTTACCATCTACTGCCATTCCTCTCTCTCTCTCTCTCTCTCTCTCTCTCTCTCTCTCTGTCTCTCTGTCTCTCTCACATGGTCTTCCATCTCTTGTAAATATTTTAATCTGTTATTCTAAAACTGTGATGCTGGCGAGGGTTGGTATTGATTTCCACATAAATCAGTTACAGTTAAATTAAACGCAGGAGCGTCGGTCTGAAAGAAAGTGGAGAGAAGGAAAAGAAAACACTCCACTGTCGGAAGGTTAAAAATAGATCTAGGTGCGTCTTAGCTCCTGCCGATTCCCAGTCTGTCTCCTCTCCACGGCAGAGCTGATGGATTTGCTGTGATTTTCCATTTATTTACTGATTTATGTTTTAATGTAGATTGAACACCACTATAGAACCAACACTATAGAACCAGGGATATTATAAGAGAAACATATAGAAACGCCTCCCATGAACAAAAAGGGAGAGCGACAGAACTCAGACTCAATTTAGGATGAATATTTGACTAGAGTCAAAATGCAACTTAGGGGAACCAAGACAACGGCAGAAAGTTATGAAATGCATTTTAGAAAACTTGGCTTGAAATCGCTAACAGAATATTTTACATTTAGTACATCATCACTTCAATTCTGGTGTAAAATCACATCTGAATTGACATCGAAATTTTATTTTTAATGTATACTTGTATCTTAATGCCTTATGTTACAATTGACGCTGCTTGTAATAACATGTTTCTACCAGAGAGGGCGCCAAATCCACAACTCCTCATAGGTTATACACTGCTGCTTTACATTCTGACTGAAGTCTAACCTATAATTGCAGTAAAAAGGTCTTTTGGCAAAATACGTAGCACAAAGTATGAATAATTACTGATTTTATAAAAGATACATGTTCTAGAAATGATTCCCGTCTCAATTTCTTTTCCTTTTTTAATAAAACACTGATGATTGCATCATAAATCAACCATTTTCAATATTTTACACTCTAGAAAATGTTCATTAGAAACACAAAACCTCAGGGTTTCACATCCAGCATGCAGGATGAATTCAAAAACATTTCAATGATTCTTACACCACAGCGCTGTTGAGTTCTGGATTCTGATTGGTCAGAAGGTGTTGATTAATTTTCTCTAACAGCAGGTTTATATTAATGCGCTCGTTCGAATACCTTATTGTTTCTATAGTAACAGCTCATTCACAGAGACTTCCTCCACTATTAATAAACGGATTTTTTTTTTTAAATGTATAATCGTTGACATGGTGATGGATTATCACTTATGGAAGGAGTCTCCAGTTCTGGGGATTTGTAACAGAGGTAAAACTTTTTTCCGACATCTTCAGGACGGAGAAGTTTACACTTTGCGGTTTTTCGTTTCTTATAAATTTCAAGAGATAGATCAAACAGAGGCTGGTGAAGGAATGACTGTGTATAGCTGCTGTAAAGTAAGTGAGAACAGGAACTAACTTGTTTCCACAACATGAAGTGTAACTGTAAATGGATAAAAAAAAAAATAAGACATGTCTGTGGTGTAAGAGGAATAAAACACATGAGGACGTGCTGCTATAGGAAACCAACTAGAAGTTGATTATTTTCCTACAACAGCACCACACACAGTGGTTGATTCATGACTTATCCATCAAAACTCCATCATCTGACCTGAACCCGAAGGTTAAAAACATCTGACAAAGCCTCACCACGGAAACCTCAAGGCTTGAGCAAGACCTTCAGCTGTTCAGCTCCATGAAACGACTGGAGTGGAATCAGTTCAAATAAAAGCGTCCGCCAAATGAATAGATGGAAATAGCGAGCGTCTGGAGATGTGCGTGGCTCACAGACATCAGGAGGCAGACTCCACTGCCAGACATTTGCAAGTGGGTACAAAACATGAGCGGTTTATTTCATGTAGTGTTTATTTGTCCAGTTATTCTGGATTTCGCAAAATAGATAAGCTCATATATAATATTTACATATGAGAAGGAGCGTGATGGCTACATACCTCGCACAATACAGACCTAAATATCAGCAAATGGAAGCAGACGTTCTGTTTAACATCAGAGCTTCATTTTGACTCCAGTGCAGACAAAACAAGAACTGTGTCACTGCTGAATTATTTATAACACACACTCCATCTGTTTTTACCTCCTCCCAGTCTGCTTCATCTTTCCTGTGTTTACAGTCAGCTCCAAAATTATTGGCACCCTTCTTCTAAATGAGCAACAAGAACATTTCTGTGCACTAAACGATATTTCTCAGTTGTTTTTCTAAAACATTAACATTTCCTTTATTGCATTTTTTTTATCAGCACCTCTGCAAGTTAATATCAGGAGAGAACTGACTAACAACGTTAAAACAGTGTTTGCAGGATAGCTCTAAATTTTTATTTAATATTTAAACAAAATAAATAAAATAATAATAATAATAATAATAATAATAATAATAATAATAAAACCCTGATCCTGAAATCCTGTGAAGGTCAACAACCTTCTCTCTTTTGTGTTGAGGGTGAAAAAAAATTAAATATGAATCATTCTTGTATTCATATATTTAGGGTTGTCTTTAACTTTAATTAATTTTGCATATTTTTGAGGGAAATATATGAGCATACTTGCATACTAATATGACTGAAAATACTTTTATTACCATTACTTCCATCATCTATTCATTCATTCATTCATTCATTTATTTATTTATAGTTCTTATGAAAATAATATGTTGGAAAAAAGTAGCTATTTCTACCTGTTATTTTTGGAAAGGTGCCAATAGTTTTGGAGGTGATGGTTTGGAGAGATTGAAATCTGTGTTTTGCAGGAAATAACTGCACTATATGAGAAAACGCAATGTTTGAAAACTACTGAGATATCACTTATTGTGTGCCTATTTCGTAAATTCATTTTCATGATGGGTGCCAATACTTCTAGAGCTCCGTCTCAGAAAACTTTTCCTTATCGTAAGTTCTCTGAGAGAACGCAATCCGATATGGCCGCCGTGACGAGATTCTGATATTAACGTCACGCTTAGAACGCGTGTTTAGCACACGACCTGCAGCGCTGCTCCTTTCGATATTTGTGCTATAAATATCGGCACCCTGAGTAGGAAAGATCTACTGAGAAGTGATAATGTGATATCAGAGTCAGTAAGTGTGTTATGAGTGAGATAAGTGATGCACATAAAAGCCCGTGTTTTAAAGCTTTTTGCTCACTTTCCTTTGGCAGACGTGTTCGTATACACGCTAAAATACGATCATTTCACAGAGCCAGAGGTGCTTCTGCATCGACCCTGAATTATTAATCTGTTTATTTATTTCCCCGGAGCAGCAGAGTCAGCACAAACAGACCACGCTGGAGCTGTAAAAGCACCGAGCCTTTCAGGGGCACAAATAACCACAACGAGGAAACGTAGTACATTCACTCAGGACCAAATTCAGAGCTGAGTTAAGCGTGCTTTATGAGGATTAACACTGGAATTGTGTACATCACACGTAACTATGTCTCTCTTACGCTCAATTAAAAAGTAAGCACATTTTTTTTGTGTGAGATATCGGCTCGAGCGAGGAGCAGGAAGTCCGGCGTCACTGTCTGATATACGTCTGTCACGCTGAAATTTACGCCTTGGCTGTAAATACACTAAAAAAAAAACTATGGCATTTCATTCAAGGCCAGTTTTAAATACATAAATATCTAAAAAATATAAACAATTTTTCAGTCCGTATTTTCTATCCCTGATTTTTTTGGGGTTTAAAGGTGAGTGCTTGTGTTTAAAGACGGTGGTCTAGACGCTATTTACGCTTCTACTCATGACAAATCTGGCAACCTCAGAGGTGTGAACTCCACACAGGTGATTTTTATTAATCTAAATATGGAGCTCAGAAAATCCACTTAAGCAGCTGCGTAACCCGACTCTGAATACCAGGAACTTTCCTCATGGAAATATTGATGTAACAAAGTCGCTGAAGTCCTGGCACAAGGTTAATGTTTGTGAGTAATGGAAGCTTACGGCTACCAGTTTAGCATTTGTAGTGTCTGTGAAAAGGACAAAGTCACACGGCTGAAAACAGTCGTAGTGCAAAATGTAAAAGCTGAATCCCTGTGCTCAGGTAAGGGGGCGTGGCCTAATGGTAAGATGTTAGAAGCAGTTTTGGTCTGAAAAAATTTTAAACCTACATTTCAAAACATAAACAAAGTAAAGATGGGAAAAGATTTAATAATATGGAATATTGAATAAGATTTTTGACAAGATTTTTGTGCCTCTCTCTACTGACATGTATTATCACATAAATAGAGTTAATCAGAGAAATATTTCTCTTCGTAATCTTTTAATCTTCGTGTCCCACACTGCATGACTTCACATTTTAATGGCTTTCAAAGGTAAAAAGAAAAAAAAAACATGCTCAGCTCAAGATTTCTAATTAACCCCCCCCCCCCCCCCCACCACCACCACCAGTAAAAGTGGGCGTGGTCACGGATAATAAACTGAAAATCTACAGACGCCATGTTTTATGAGACGGCGGAACGAGATGTTCATTTCTATACAAACGGATCAGATGCACCTTAATGAGCTTAAACCCTTTTCAGATAATCTGCGTGAAGAGGCTTAAACTCACATCTCACATCTCACATCGTACCTCGATTCCTCTTTTCTCACCTGTATTAGTTTTTTTATTTTCTGTGTAGAAGATTTCTTGACAGTTACAGATGTTAGAGGGGCTAGACAGCGGCTCTGTGGGTTAAATATAAATATAAAGAATGTGAGATGTCTCTCGTACATATTCCGCACTGTAATCTGTAACTTGTTTGGATATAATCGCTGATTTTGAGCCGCATGGAATCAGGTGTAGAGTGAAACCCATGATATGTATATTTTGCGATGCGGGATGTTAGATCACACCTGCAGATTGAACATCTCCTTGTAATTATTTTGCAAATCCAAAGAGCTCTGTGTGGTAATTGTTTTTTTTTTTGTTTTTTTGCCGAACGCCAGATTTGGAACAGATGGCGTTTCGTTCACTTCCCTCGTTGTTTGAGAATAACAAGACTCATTTGCACGTCTCGGCTCGTCACGGGCCTCAAGCTGGTTAGAGAAATGAGCCTGATTCCATGATGGCTGTGCCATTTATCCCTCGTAACTCTTAGTTTTGATTATTTTTCAACATTGACTCTAATAAAACAAGCATTTGACCGTTTGCGAAAACCCGTCTCGGGTGAAAATCTCATTTTTTTTGCTGACGACGGCTGCATTTTGCTCTTAAATGAGGAGCAGTGTTAAGTTTCTTTAGCATATCATTATACACCAAATTTCATCACATCGTTCATAGCATCTATAATTTGTGTAACAGTGTTGTACGTTTAAAGTGATCTCATCAGTCAATATTACATCATAAATATAGAAAATGCGCAATAAATAATGAAAGAGTATACTTTTCTTCTTCACATGATCTTCTAAAAATTTTACACGCAATGTAAATGATTAAATAATTCATTAAAACGTTTTAACTGAATCATTAGAATGTCCTTGATGTCCTCATGACGTTAGCATGGATGCTCGTTAACCTCATTTTGATCTTAAATAAGTGCCAGGGTTTTTTAGCTTAGCATTAGCAAACACAAGAACGTTAAGGACAATTTAGCAATTTATTTAAAATTGTTATTTTTTTAAATTAATAATTTACTTTCAATGTATCATTTGGGTAACAGGATTGTACTTTTACACCATAACATCATAAATATAGAAA
>JAKKZJ010000017.1:22077221-22087420 GCA_033441845.1 Pangasius mekongensis | reverse complement strand
CGCACGTACTTGGACAACACATGGTTGCCTGTCACTTTAAATACTAACTACATTAACTACAATTTAAAAGATTTTGTCTGTCACTATTTAACAGATAGATATAAGCTGATGTTCCGTTCATTTGCTCGCTTTTTTACATGTTGCAGCTCCACAGTCATCATTACACCTAGTGGTCAAAAATGGGAACTGCAACAAGTGCTATTAGACACCCATTGGGGCAGGAATCATTCTGCCCCAAATTTCTCTGTTTTTCCTGGATTTTTTGGGCTAGTTTTAGGTTTTGGTTTTTTTTTTTTTGTGGTTTTTGAGATGGATTTGGGTTCAAATTAGCTGAAACCGGGCAACCCTGGTTAATGTTATTAGCCCTTTGGGAAAACACACCTGCTGTATCAAAGACAATTGAACAAAGTTCACTAGGTAGTAGCCTACAGCACAAGTCAAACGTGATAGAGGTTCAACTTCATTTTGTTTGAGGCTATGCCGTTATATATGTCATTTTGCAACAGCAAAGTCTGTGGTTATGAGCCACTGATGAAGAAGTCTGATCCTAAACTAAAGAATTCTCCATACTTGTGCACATACAGTATGCACACACACACACACACACACACACACACAGTGTAAATACAGTAAGTCAGCTCTCTCCAGTTATTCAGGACAGACAGGTTTAACCCGGAAACCTCCTCGCTTGTCACACGGCTGTCTGACCTCGGCTCTGTCGCCTCTCCATCTTTCAACCTCAGCCACTGAAACTCTGCAGCAGAAATCATGCTGAAGCCCTCACCTCGTCTTTTTCCTTCTTCTCGCTCTTTCCTTTCATCTTTCTCTATCTGTTCCCTCGGCACATCCTTCTCTCTCTCTCTCAGGAGCCTGTATGGCTCTCTAGCTCGCACTCCATCACTTCAAAGAGAGAAAGAAAGAGAGATTGATCCGAGAGACATGCCAGAAATAAGAATAAGATCTCCAGTCTTTTTTTGGCTCTACTCTACCCTTCTCCAAATCTCATCATGAAGAGCTGTCCGACATCATCAATCCCACACCCGGAGTGAAACACTCTGCAGCTGACGCTACTCAAAATGCGAGTGGGAATACAATTCTCTAAATTTCACTTTTTCATTTTGAAGAGGTTGGAGGTCCAGGTGAAGATGTTTTCCATCAGCGTCTACTCCTGCGCAAATACGAAGGCCATCTAATTCATTCGTTCCTTTTCGTTTCTCTTAATAGAAATACTCACGTGTATTCTCTGACAAATCTCTCTCTCTGTGTATGTGTGTATGTGTGTGTGTGTGTGTGTATGTGTGTGTGTCTGAGAAAAGAAACAGAGACCATTTACTTCAGTGAATCAGAACAATTGGCTCAGCTCACAAAATTGACTCCAAAATATCCATAAAAGAAAATCAATAAAAGAAAATTTGACATTCCTGAAAGTTAAGCAAGTGAAATATACTACGTTTCTCGGTCCTCTGAGGAATCATTCAGACCAATTGGTTGGAATAGACACTTTTGCTGCTTCTGATGGTAGAATTGTAGGCGGGGCTAAAATAATAACAATAAGTGATCATTTCATGTCATGCTACAGAAACGATAATGTATACAATAATGTAGTAGTGTCAGAATTCGACAGTGTTGTGGTGTATGTTGATGATTAAAAAGTTAAATGTGTAAATACAGTCTCTTGCTGCACAGTTGCTTTTTCAAAATAATACAATTACACAACTAATTGATTTTCATACAAGCAAGCGTATGAAAACGTCTCTATGTTTTTATGGAAATAGTTCAGAGGGAGTCCCGGCGCTTCAGTGCCGAACTAAAGAAGAAAATATTAAAATAAAGGCATGTCTGAGATGATCGATGATTATTGAGTTTGAAACACTTTTTTTTTTTTTTTTACTGATTGATTTCTTTATGCATGAATTTTTTACTACATCGGATTCAGTGATACGGTCTGAAAGTTCCCTCGTGTTTATTTACCACAGTGTCATAAGTGAGGTGTGTGTTACGAAATAAATTGACGCTTGCTTATTTCTTATTTATTAATACGCAACAGGAGAGAGAGAGAGAGAGAGAGAGAGAGAGAGAGAGATGAGAGATGAGAGATAGGACAGGATCTGATCTCTTTCACCTTGCTGTCATCCATTAACGACAACAGATGTTCATTACTCAGGTTTACTCAGCAACCAGACCACATAGAGGCTAGTTGACAGGTGTGTGTGTGTGTGTGTGTGTGTGTGTGTGTGTGTGTGTGTGTAAGAGAGAGACACAGAAAAACATTACAATGGCAGAGCTCTTTTGCAAACATCTATTCATTGTTCCTATTTTCTGAAATGTGTCCATCATCGATCCCCTCACAAAATTAAAAACAGAGACTGATACACAGATGAATGTCACCGTCCCTCTCTTCATCCCCTTGTGGTTGCCATCGCCCACTGTGTGTGTGTGTGTGTGTGTGTGTGTGTGTGTGTGTGTGCATGCATGTGCACACACCACACTGAAGCTGCCATCTGCTGAATGTCACCTTGGCTCCAACTTCCTTCTCCGGGCAAAGGGCCAGACGACACACGCCCAAATCCTCATCCTATAACACATACTACACACGAACACGCAGGGATGTGAAGCTGATTAGTCAGAAGGTGTTGATTAATTTTCTAGAACAGCAGCTCTGACAGTAGTGCAGGTTTATATTAACAAGCTCATTCTGATACCTTAATGTTTCTATAGTAACAGCTCATTCACAGGTGCTTGTACGGTGAACGTTCCACTAATAGTAAACCGATTATAAGAACTGCTGACGTGGTGAAGTTTTTTTGTAAGGAGAATACATTTATGGAAGGACATTCATGGAAGGAGTCTCCAGTGTCAGCGCTTTGTAACAGTCAGAGGTAAAGCTGTAACTTTACAGAGGAGTTTACGCTTCTTCGAGGTAACATGCTTTGGTTTTTTTTGTCGTTGCCCTCGTATTAATTTCAAGAGAAATAAAAAAGCAACGATGGTGAGGAACGACTGTTTATAGCATTATAGCACATTATGATGTTTAACAATGTTAAATGTAACTATAAACAGATAAAAGTACAATGTGCCGTTCTTTAATAAATATCGTTGGAAATTTGATGTGGTATAAGAGGAATAAAACGCTTCTTGGAAAACAATCAAATATTGTGGTGATAACAGAAACTCCTCTTCATCACCCCACCCTGTTGTTGATTATTTTCCGATAACAGCATGCTCTGAAGAGTGTTATTCCTTTGGCATACACTTTTATGCAAAGTGAGTTGAGCAGTTAAGTATTAAAGGTTAAAGGCTTTTGCTAAAGATTCACTAGCTTCTTAGCACAGGAGTTGAACTTGGAGACACACTGTTCTATATGGAACCTTTAAAGGTTTTCAGAGATGGATTTCATTTCATTTCCTGTATTATTTACCGGAGCTTGGGTTTCTTGTTTTACCCCCTCATGTTCGGGATCCTTGGGGTGAGACGTGATCTTTTCTTTCTGAAAAAACAACAACAACAACAACAACAACAACAAAATGACACAATAAGGGAGCTGTTGATTATAAAACAAGTCTCGTACTTGACGTTTTCCATTTGCTGTAATCTTAATGCCAGATGTTGCTCACAGTTACAATAAAACTAGCTGGATAGCTTACATTAGCTGTTTGCTGAATTGCTCTGTTCCCATCACTGTGAACAAAATAATGGGACAAAAGCCTGGTGTGATGGCTGATTAATTCACAACATTTCTAACGATGGCAGAATGGGAATTTCACAATAGAGCATATGAGTAGAAAATTCTCTCTTTCTCTATCCATCCATCTCTCTCTTCTTCTGGGGGGGGGCAGGACACTCAAAAAGCCCAAAAAAAAGGATTGTGATTGGTCAGGAGGAGTTGATTAATTTTCTATAACAGCAGCTCTGACAGTAGCGCAGCTGCAAATCACAGGTTTATATTAATGCACTCATTCTGATACGTTATCGTTTCTATAGTAACAGCTCTTGCTGGATGTGCTGTTACAGGAAAAGTAATCAACTTCAGTGTGGTATCAGTAACTGTGCCTCATCACGTCACCCTGCCGTTGATCATTTTCCTATAACAGCACCACACACAGATTGGTTTCTTCCTTACTTAATAAAAGATAAGTGTACTGTATTATTGAGTTCTCTCATTTGGATACCGTGACTCATCAAATCATTTCTCGTTCGTTTATTGCCGTATTTAAAAGATGATCGTTATCGTTGGCAGCTTAATGAGAAATCAGAACCCATGGAGGATTGTGGGTAAATAAAAAGCCGCTGGTGAGCTGGGACAGTCAGGATGGGAGGATGGGAGGATGTTCCTTCCTCACTGCGGCGTTTACTCGTACTGCATTTTGTGTTGCTCATGCTGACTCTCTCAAGAAAAGACTGTTTAGAGAGAGAGAGAGAGAGAGAGAGAGAGAGAGAGAGAGAGAGCTCTCCTGAGGGGGATTGGTTTGCTGGCTTATTGTGATATAACCAAGGTGAGAGAGAGAGAGAGAGAGAGAGAGAGAGAGAGAGAGAGAGGAGAAACTGTACTGCTTTTGTTCTGCTGGGTCTCAGGTAGTGCGGTGTGTTCCCAGTCCAGCAGAGACATCCTCTAGGGAAAGACAACCTGATTGTCGAAACTCAGATGCCTAGAGTAAAGCAGAGAGAGCTGCACCTTATAATACACACACACACACACACACACACACACACACACACACACACACACACAGGCATATGGTAAGAATTTGTCTTATGCCTACTGCAATAGTGATGTTTTTAAAAAAGTTCAACATTACAGAGAAATTTTCTTCCTTAATTCATCATATGTAACGGATAAACCCCCGCGTGTCATGCTTTTACGGCAAATTAATCAGTGACTGAGTGGTACTGGTAACAGTGGTACTGTTACTGCATAACAGGAGTTGATTATTTTCCTATGACGGCATGTCCCCCAAGGTTTTATTCCTCTTATACCACAGCAATTTGCCAGCGAGTTCAATATTTCTAGATATTGATTTTTATCTGTTTATAGTTACTTTTAATATTGTGGCGCATTGGAGAGCCACTTACGCTATAGCAGCTGAGTCATTTCCTCAGCGTGGCTTTTTCTCTTTCTTGAAGTTCATAAGACAAAAAAAAAAAAAAAGCGGCTTGTCATGTTAGCAGAAAAGTTCCTCTGTCTTGAAGATACCAGAAAAGTAACAGCTTTGTCTCTGGCGCTGACACTGGAGACTCCTTCCATAAATGTTTTAGCGTCTGCTGTACCAGTCCCTGTGAAGGAGGCGTTACTATAGAAACGATAACATCTTAGAACGTAATATAAACCTGTGATTTGAAGCTTGCAGCAGGTTTGAATGGCAGGATGTCGGGGGAGTGATCTCATTTGCATATTCATGTATATTCATGCATGCCTTTTGATAGTACAGGTGTAAAGATATTCTTAGGCCAGTTTTTTTATTTTATTATCCAGCATGTATTGCTATATTCTACGTTGTCGTTTTTTTGTCATGCTGATCATTTATTTACAAAAAAAAACAAACAAATGAAACATGCCTAATAAAATATGCCACTTGTAATTAATGCAGATAAAAAATCAACAAATACAGACAAAAAGAACAAAGCGGAGCTCTCGCTCTGGAAGAGCGTCACGCAACACGCAACACGCAACAAGCGGTGCAGACGGCGGAGTGTGACGAGGATGGGAGGTGGAGTCTGATCAGATTATCCTGCTGTAGGTTGAAAGCCACTAATTTATGCATTTATGCAAAAACACTCATGGTTATATTAAATGATGTCACCTCTAATAGAGATGACAGGGAACTTATTAGTGTTTCATGAGGAGAGGAAACCTGTCTGATGGAAAATGATGCTTTCATTTCAAAAGATCCAGCTGTGTGTGTGTGTGTGTGTGTGTGTGTGTGTGTGTGTGTGTGTGTGGGGTGAATAGTGTTAGTGTGCCCTTGTGAGCAGAAACTGTCCTTTAATTTCCTTTATCAAAGTACTCCATCATCGTGCATAAAAACTGACTTCCTGTTTGTGGTGCGTATTACAAAACATGCAGCGTGGGTGTTTCCTGATGCCGCTTTGTGTGTGTGTGTGTGTGTCTCTCAGTGATATGTACAGTAGTTCTACAGGAATGACTGGCTCACTTGCATTCCAGTTTGTAGTGTCATGCTTGTGCAGTGCTTTCATAGCGACTTATCTACAGTTGGAGGCTGTAACACTCCACATCCCTCCACTCAATACGTATCAGCTCAACATTTGTTTAATAGACAGCCTCCAGGGACGCTCACTGGGCCGCTTTTCCGCCGCAGCGCTGTGCCTCTCTATCCCGTGGTTTTGTGTTCATTTCACGCGTACCTGCTTCTGTAAACTAATCAGCGAAAGCTCCTGATTAAATTAAGGAGTGAGGAATTAATGCATAAACATTCTCTCTGAGAGTCTTTTGTATCGAGCTGAGCGCTCGTCGCTTTAATTTGAATGTTATATTAAGTAAGGAATAAAACACTCTGTGTCGTGCTGTTATAGGAAAATAATCAACACCAAGGTGGTGTGATGATGCTTTTTACTATAACTAAACGTCTCTGAGTGTTTCATTCCTCTTATACCAAAGCAATTTACCAGCACATCACACTTTTTTATCCTTTTATAGTTACATAAAAGTTTAATTCTCACGAAACACTTTAGTTCCTGTTCTCACTTACGTTATAGCAGCTATAAGTAGTCGTTTCCTCACCAGCCTCTCTTCTTTCTCTCTCTTGAAGTTAATAAGACAAAAGAAAAAAATAAATAAATAAAAAGCATCTTGTCAGTTTACAGAGAAACCACAACGAAGTGTAAACTCCTCTGTCCTGAAGATGTCGGAAAACTTTATTTGACACTGGAGACTCCTTCCATAATTTGCAGCTGCACTACTGTCATAAAATTAATCAATATTTTCCAACCAGTCACAATTCAGAACTCAACAGCACTGTGGTAGGTGATAGTCTGTTATTTTCTGTGTTTATAAATATGATGGTATCTGAGGGAATTAATTTATGATTAGCGATGAAGAAAATGGAAAAAAATGAGCTAGTGGGCTAATTGGTGCCTTTGGACATGTAACTATAATTTGCATCTACCCAGTCCAGCCCTGAGCATTGGACATTTTCCCAGGCTTACAGTTTTATTGGAAAGAAAGCAAATCACAAAAGACAAATAATGTCGTTAGTGTAACTGCTCCTGTTGGTCACCAGCTTGCTAAGTGTCATGTATCATTTTTTTGAATTACTTTGGACACCAGTTTAAGTCGCCGCTGTGTAGTAAAACTCTGTGGTACTTCCCTAAATAATCCATCTTTTTGTACGCTAAAATATTGTTAGCTAACTTCTGTGTTTTCTCAAAGACAGTAAAGACAGTAGGTTTAGAGGATATCATGGAGCAGTCAGGAAACAGACACAAAGGAAATAGTTATTTATTTACTGTAAAATACACCAAGAAGAGCATTTAAATCCAAGAACAAAGAAGTGCAAGGGCGGGACAAACAACGGCGATCAGTGATTGGTTGTTGCAAACAGTAGTGAACAGTGATTGGTTGTCAGGAACAATGATGATCAGTGATTGGTTGTTGCAAACAATGTTGATCAGTGATTGGTCATACGGAACAATAATGATCAGCGATTGGTTGCTGGGAACAATGATGATCAGTGATTGGTTGTTGTAAACAATAATGAACAGTGATGTGGCAAACAATAGTGATCAGTGATTGGAACAATAGTGATTGATGATTGGTTGTTGGGGATGACGGTGATTAGTGATTTGTTTTCATGAACAATAGTGATCAGTGATTAGTCAATGGGGACAATAGTGATCAGTGATTGGTGGTTGGCAACAATGATGATCAGTGACTGGTCATGCAGAACAATGATGATCAGCGATTGGTTGCTGGGAACATTGGTGATCAGTGATTGGTTGCTAGGAGCAATGATGATCAGTGATTGGTTGTTGCAAACAGTAGTGAACAGTGAATAGATATGGCAAACAAAAGTGATCATCGATTGATCTATGGGGACAATAGTGATCAGTGATTGGTCATACAAAACAATGATTATCAGCAATTGGTTGCTGTGAACAATGACGATCAGCGATTGGTTGCTGTGAACAATGACGATCAGTGATTGGTTGCTGTGAACAATGACGATCAGTGATTGGTTGCTGGGAATAATGATGATCAGTAATTGGTTAATGCAAACATTAGTAAGCAGTGATTAGTTGTTGCAAACTAGTAAACCAATCAGTGATTGGTTGTTGCTCAAAAGTTGCTAGTTTTTTTTGTTTGTTTTTTTTAATGTATTTATTTATTTATTTTTTTAATAAAATCACTCACAGAGTCTAAAAAGTCACTAAATCTATTGACAAAGTCACTAAGTTGGTAACACGGATGACAGCAGGGCATGGGAACGTTCCCAAATACACATATTCATGTATATCACGATGTTCCTAATCCGTTTTTGCTACTTTCTTTAAAGTAAAAAATAATCTACATTGAAGAATATTATTATTATTGTTATTATTATTATTTCACTAAAATCATGTGAGGCACGTGTTCATGACAGTTGTTTATTTGCCATAATATCGTTTTGGTATCGAGCATTACGATACTATAATCGGTTAAAGCGGTAGTATCGTGCTAACACTAACCTGATAACAATACACTGTTGTGGTAAGTTGAAGCTCGAGCAGTCGAGCAGGTGCGACGCGCCGGCCAATCAGAAAAGGCGGGGAGGATCACGTGACCGGCACCGTGGTCGAAATGCAGGCAGCGGCTCGGGACTCGGGAGAGAGACAGAGCGGCAGAGAGGAAGGAAGGAGAGAGAGAGAGAGAGAGAGAGGACTTGGATGATTTCTCTGCGCTCGGGGACGGAAAGCAACTCGCTCCAGGTAAGCGTTAGCGCTTATTAACGTTCATAAGCGTGACTCGGTGTGACTTGGCGTGTGTATAAGTGTGTATGCGTGTGTGTGTGTGATTTATTTCTCGCTGCGATAACCGGGTTTCTCAGTGCTATGGATCGCTGTTTTGACTGCGGCTGGTGCTGTAACCGAGCCGCTCAGTTTTTCACAGCAGTGCCTTTATTTCCTCTGAGCTTGTTTAAAACTGAGCGGTGGTATTTCTGTGGTAGTGTTTACTCCTCTCTCAGTCTCCGGGTGTTGCACTGCAGGATCCCGTAGCCTAAATGCATAAATTACCAGGTAGCGACCCGACTAGTGCTTTAAACTAGCACTTAAGACGCGATTTAAACCTTTTTCAATTTAATATCAGCAGCACAAACTTTCATTATCTGAAGCTAAATCGACTAAAATGACACCTATGAAATCCGGGTTTCGTATTTAAGCCTGAACACATCGACTTAATCGTAAAAAAAAAAATGGTATTGTTTTATAGGAAGTGATCCTTGGACGCCAGCTTGTCACCAATTGTTGTTTTTTTTTTTTGTTGTTGTTTTTCCGTCCAGCACTTTTGTCCAAGAGCTCATCCGCGCATGCGCAGTGCACCGCATTCGGAGCCTCGTGCGTGCAGGTTTTTAAATTCATGCACGCGCGCACACACACACGTATATATCCACATATATACACACACACACACACACACAAAAAAATGTGCGCGTGCCAGAAAAGACGCGCAGTGTCCGCTCCTCGCGCTACACTACATTTTATTTTTATTTATCTTTTCACTTCTTGGGAAGAAGGTATCTTTTATATATATATATATATATATATTTAATCTACTTAACAACCTAAATGTCATCGTTATCTTGTATTGTTATGTAACTTTAGTAATATCATCTTATATTAAGAATATCGTCGTGGATTTCTGTTAGCTTGTTGGCTAGCGGTTAAATTGCTGAGGTAATTTTTTATTTTTTTTGGATTACGGTATAATGACGGTCACTTGGTCAATATGTCTGATTTGATTTACAGCTTTTGGTTTCGTTATAAGTTGTTTTAGTCGTATTTTCGGTGTGTTGTCGAGTAAAATTGGTGAAATTTGTTCATTATTTTGGTTTTCTCCCAGTTCATTAGTTAGTCGGTTTTGACCGTTGGGATTTGTTCGTTGCGTTTTCTCAGTCGCGCGACGGTTTTGGCTGTTGTGACGTCACGGCGATGATCCGGCAGGTGTCCATGACTGCACTTCCGCACTTTCTCACTTTGTAAACAATGCT
>JAKKZJ010000017.1:21993054-22010127 GCA_033441845.1 Pangasius mekongensis | reverse complement strand
TCCAGATGGTTGCTGTGATGTTCCAGATGGTTGCTGTGATGTTCCAGATGGTTGCTGTGATGTTCCAGATGGTTGCTTGGATGTTATGGTTTTCCGGGTATTGCTAAGTGGATGCTAGGGTGTCGCTAGGTAGTACCTAGGGTGTTGCTAAGCGGTTGTTATTCCAAGTGGTTGCTAGGGTGTTGATAGGTGGTTGCGATGTAATTGCGAGTGGTTGTTCGGCTGTTGCTAGATGGTTTCTGTGGTGTTCCATGTGGTTTCTAAGTGGTTTATAGACTGCTGTTTTGGTATTTCAAGTTGTTGTTAGGAAGTTGATGGGTGGTTGCTAGATTGTTGCTAGGGTGTAGCTAGATGTTTTTTTTCTGTGGTGTTGCTGGGTGGTGGCCAAGTTATGCCAGGTGGTTTCTAGAGTGTGGATAGGTGGTTGTTAAGGGTTTCCAGGTGGTTGCTAGGGTGTTGATAGTTGTTTGCGGTGTAATCTCAGGAGGTTGCTAGGCTGTTTCACATGGTTGTTGTATTCCAGGTGGTTGCTAAGTCATTGCTAGGTGTTTCTAAGATGTTACTGTGGTATTCCACGTGGTTGAGTGTTGATGGGTGGTTTCTAGGATGCATGTAGGGTTAGGGTTACTCCGTTGGTTGCTAGTATGTTAATTGGTTGCTGTCGCGTTCCAGGGAGGTGCTAGGATATTAGTGGGCGGAGCCATATATCTGAATTAACTACACCGCTACACTGCAATCGTAATTCCGATCTTTCCCGGAAGCACAAGCACATCGTTTCCCTCTGGGATCTACGTCTCTGCCAGGTTTCGTGGCTCTGCGTCAGAAATTGCGGCCCGTGAAAAAGGTCAAATTTTTCAGGAAGAATAAGAAGAACAGTATAGCATCTAAAGCATCTTCCTATGATACAAGTAACCATCTAACTGAACTACAGTGTTTATAATGTTACACAGCACCTACATAAGCCCTTAATAACAACTAACAAACCTACATAATCATTAGGCTTATTTCTGTAGGCTGTGATGTCATGTGACCTGCACAACCAGTCTTCATGAGATCTTAAAGCAAGCTTAGAAAGTCTCGTAACAGCCTTGTCTGAAAATCTTTGCCAGCTAGCATTTGAATAAGTCTTTAAGTCTTTGTAAATCCTTATTCCTTAATTCCTATTCGTCACTGCAAGCTTGTGTAGGGCTCCTGTAGCTCTGTAGCTCAGTAATTAGAAAGAGAAGGCGAGCTTCCTGTCCTCGTTATTCTAACGCAGGAACTCACACCACCAGCAAACACTCCGCACTTCAGCAAACACTCACACAGGAAATGGCGAGTCAGCTTTTCCCCTCCTGCATTCCTGACGCTACAAAATGCTAATTTTCTGGGTTTTCAGAAAATGCTAAAATTGTTTCCTCGCCTGCTTCCTCGTTAGTTAAAGTGTCAGTGGCCAGGTTTAATAAGCGAAGCTCCCTTTCAGAGCAGTTCATCGTGACGTGGTGAAGCGGCAGTGAGTAGCTGTTCAGGAATTTGCTCCGTCAAAACAGGATAATTACTGAGCGCTTGCGTTTTTTCCCCTCTTTTTTCCCTCTAGTTGTGATTACAGTAATTGATGGTAAAAATAGCTACCTGCAGACTTGAGCAGAGACGTGTGTGTGTGTGTGCGTGTGCGTGTGTGTGTGCGTGTGTGTGTGCGTGTGCGTGTGCGTGTGCGTGTGCGTGTGTGTGTGCGTGTGTGTGTGCGTGTGTGTGTGCGTGTGTGTGTGCGTGTGTGTGTGCGTGTGTGTGTGTGTGTGTGTGCGTGTGCGTGTGCGTGTGTGTGAGAAAGAGAGTGAGACCAAATTGAGTGCCTGGCTGCTGATCTGAATGATTTGAAAGCACAAAACATAATGACTGACGATTGAGTAATTAGCTTTGGTAGATCAGACTTTAACAAACCTTTAGCTCTAATCATTTGTGTTTGAACTGATGATGATGATGATGATGATGTCCTGGCCAAAGGCCACGCCTCCTTCATTGTGACTGACAGACACAAAGGCCACGCCTCCTTCATTGTCACTGACTGGTACAAAGGCCACGCCTCCTTCATTGTGACTGACAGACACATAGGCCACGCCTCCTTCATTGTGACTGACTGGTACAAAGGCCACGCCTCCTTCATTGTGACTGACACACAGAGGCCATGCCTCCTTCATTGTGACTGACAGATACATAGGCCACGCCTCCTTCATTGTGACTGACAGATACATAGGCCACGCCTCCTACAGTGCTAAGAATATGCAACAAGGCCACACCTGCTTCACTGCTAATGACATGCATAAAGCCACGCCTCCTCCAGTGCTGATGACGTGCATAAAGCCACGCCTCCTCCACTGCTGATGACGTGCATAAAGCCACGCCTCCTCCACTGCTGATGACGTGCATAAAGCCACGCCTCCTCCAGTGTGATTGATTGAAGTGTTGTCTAATAAGTATCTGCAGAGGAAAAACATCCCTCACAGAGAACCAATCAGAAGTGTCCACTGAACTCTAACTTCCTGCTCTAAGATCTTTCTTTTTTTATACGTTGTTGTTCTGCAGTTTTAGAACCCGTGCGTGTGACCTGCGCAGTTCAGCCATGCTGCAGCGCTGCTTCAGGAGTGAGAGGAAGATAAACGTGTTAATGCACACCGTGTCGTGGTTCAGGCTGACGGTGCTCTAATATTTATCGTTTCTGAAAGGATCTGAACCCCCGCTTGTTCTCTTAATGGGAATCTTTGGCAAAAATCCATCAGCGCCGCGTTTCTTTTTTTTTCTTTTTTTTTCCCATGAGCCTCCAGCCGAACACACTGCTGTTATTAAGCAGTCGGAGTGACTCTGGGGTCACGGCTCAGCCCAAAGAGTTTCATCAAGGTGAAAAATAACGCCACGGCCGCGCGTTAAAGGAAGTGTGTGGCTGTTTTTATACGCCTCATGTAGCTCTGCATTGTTCTGTGAATGACCTGACGATTTACTGTTTATTGCACACAAGATCAGCCTTATAACATTGTGTGTGTGTGTGTGTGTGTGTGTGTGTGTGTGTGTGTGTGTGTGTGTGTGTGTTACAGCACGCTCTACGGCTGATGGCTTTCGGTCAGATCTACAAGGTCTTAGAGATGGATCCACTTCCCTCCAACAAACCCTCATCAAAATACCCCTGGTCAGATAAAGAAGGTGTGTGTACGTGCGCGTGCCTTTACAGTTCCTCTAAACTCTAAAAGTTCATTTCTCTCTCTAGCATTTCTTTCTCTCTCTCTCTCTCTCTCTCTCTCTCTCTCTCCCTCTCTCTCTCCCTCTCTCTCTCTCTAAGGAGTAAAACACTGTGTGTGGTGCTGTTATAGTAAAATAATCAACAGCAGAGATGTCAAACGTTTCGATTATCAACTCCTTCCACCTCCTACAGCCTCAGAAGCACTAATTCTTACATGTTAAATATTTAAAATCATTTGATCATTATAATTTCATAACATTGGGTTGTCATTACGTTTATTAATGCTGAGGATGTTGTTAATCAGGTTTGGGGCTAAAGAGGCCCTACGAGGACGGCCTGATGGACGACAAAGACCTCATCAAGAAAATGAAACGCAACCTGAGAAAAGGTGAGACTCTCTCTCTCTCTCTCTCTCTCTCTCTCTCTCTCTCTCTCGCATGTAAGCGCGCGCACACACACACAGAGGATTTAAAAAATAGCACATCGCATCTTTCAGAGTAATATCATCTACCATCATCTCGTTGTCTAGTTGCTTGGTTTCTGCTTTTCTTCTCTCTCTGTGGTCTATTTGTTTTTGTTTGTCTGAGGAAGCTCTCACGACTCTTGTTTTTCCGTTCCTCACACGGCGTTTCTTTTTGTGTCTTTGTCCTTCTGGTTGTTTGTTTCTGTTTGTTTATAGTGCTCTTCTCTTCTACTCTGTTCTCTCTCTCTCTCTCTCTCTCTTCTCCTCACCTCCTAATCTCTGACGTTTCTCACTTAGGACGCACACGGAGAGTCGATGCCATTGATTTTTAATTTCTTAGCAAGCGTAGAGCGACGCGCCCAGCGCCGTTTCGACAAATCAGCTTACAGAGGAGCAGAATTTAGTGATTAAGCCCACAATAGATCGAGAAACACGCAGCTTCTGAATGTGAGCCGCAGTTTAACACACACACACACAGAGAGAGAGAGAGAGAGAGAGAGAGAGAGAGAGCGCGAGCGCACGACACACTACATCTCTCTACTTCATCATCATTATTTATGTTTAAAAATTATTATGCTACATTTAAAGGGTTCCCAGGAACCATGAAAAACTCAATCTTTCTCCCTCTGTTTCCCTCTCTTTCTCTCTCTCCCTGTTTCTCTCTCTCTTTCTCACCCTCTTTTTCTGTATCACCTTCTCTGTCTGCTAAATGCTATAAATGTCTCTGTTTCTCTCTGTCTGTCTGTCTCTCTCCCCATCTCTCTTTAACTCTGTCTCTCTTTATCTTTCTCTGTCGCTATCTTCATCTCTCTCTCTCACGTTCTCTTTCTCTACCTCTCTCTGACTCTCTCACACTCTTTTTGTTCTCTCTCTCTCATCTCACCCTTTATCTCTCTTCCTATGTTCTTCTCTCTCACTCTGTCAATTTAACTCTCTGTCTCTCTCTTCATCTCTGTACCTCTTTCTATCTGTTTCTCTTTCTCTCTCACACACTGTCTCCCTCTCATTCTCTCTCTCTCTCTCTCTCTCTCATATTCTCATATTCTCATTCTCTCTCTCTCTCTCTCTCTCTCTCTCTCTCTCTCTCTCTCTCTCTCTCTCTCTCTCTCTCTCTCTCTCTCTCTCTCAGTTTTAGACAGTAAAGCAATAGACTCCAACCAGCCCATGAATGCCCTGATGCGGCTGAATCAGATCCGCCCGGGCCTGCAGTACAAGCTGCTGTCTCAGTCCGGTCCGGTTCACGCTCCCGTCTTCACCATGTCCGTGGATGTGGACGGAACCATCTACGAAGCCTCGGGTTCTTCCAAGAAAACGGCCAAGCTGCATGTAGCTGTTAAGGTAACGTTCGAGCGTAACACACTCCAGGGGGAAAAAAAAAAACTCAAGCAAATGTTTCATTTCTGGTTGTGAGAAAAAATTTTCTCCTTCTAATTAATCAGCAATCACACATCACTGCTGTATGTCAGAGTGTTCATGAACTAAACTTAAAAAAAAAACTTGTTTACACTGTTACAATAAGACAAAAACAACAAAAGAAAAAAAACCAAAACCTCGGTAAATTGCACAGACGACCACATTCCTGCCACGTTAACTTTTACAGATCTTCACTGCATCCTTGTGCAGATCAATAAAAATAAAACCGAACCGCTTGAATTCTCTTCTACCGTAGAAATGAAACAAAAAAGCGAATTTGCCACATAGCGCTAACACAACACAGAGCTCAGTGATGTGGCCGAGCCTACCAATAAATTACAGCTGTGACCATGCAGCACACACACACACACACACACACACTCTCTCTCTCTCTCCCTCCCCCCCCCTGCGGGCACGGTAATGCTGGGGTCAGAATCTGTGCTGTTCCAGGCTGATTGTGAACAAAGCGACTTTGGAGAAACGAGCCGGTCTAATCCTCTTTCCTCCAGAGCGCAGCCATAAAAGGCACCAGTCAGGGTCCACACACACACACACACACACACACACACACACACACACACACACACACACACACGATTCAGCTAGAAGGATGCTGAGAATTGAATCACCGAGCAGAATAGCGCTTTCTGACTTAATCCAATTCAGCAGAACCAGGAAAAAGCGTGTGTTCTTAAAGTGTAGCAGGAACGACATTAAAGGATTCCTGAAATCCTCAACAACAGCAAAGCAGTTTTATATTTCCTTACATTGAGAAGATTTAAAAATATATATATATATATATTTTTTTTTTAAACTGTCGTATAGAAGAAACTTAAAAGCAGATATTACATAAGGAATAACCCACTGTGTGTGGTGCTGTTATATTAAAAATTAAAGAATGACGCATCGTACTTTTTATCTGGTTATAGTTACATTTAACGATTGCTGTTCTCACTTTCGTTAAAGCAGCTATAAGCATCGATTTCCTCACCAGCCTCTCTGTTTAATCTCTCTTGAAGTTACTAAGACACATGCAGCTTGAAACATTCCCAAGAAGCCGCAAAGAAGCGTAAACTCCTCTGTCCTGAAGACGCCGGAAAACTTAAAGTTACAGCTTTACGTCTGACTGTTAGAAAGCGCCGACACTGGAGACTCCTTCCATCAATGTAAAACAGAAAACGTTTTTTTTTTTTTATTGTCTGTATAATTACTGATCTAAAGCCAATACTGCTATAAACTCATTCGAACGTAGAGAAGGAGGACTTCACACTGTTTACAGCGCGAGCGGCCATGTTGTTTTACCGTCACTCTGCAAACGGGGAAGGAACCGGTAGTTGAGAAGACTAACCCAAGCTGACGAGTTGAAGTTGTTTGTTTCCAGCGTTCGAGTCGACTTCATAACATTTAATGAGTTCAATCAATACTGACACGTTCACTTCTTAAATCTGTAACACTTACTCTACAGATCGGGAGGAAAATATACACTCAGCAGTTAGCTAGCTAGCTTGTTGCTTAAAAAAAACAAAAAAACAAAACAATGAACATGGAGGCATCAGTGGGGTTTTTTTTTGTTTTTGTTTTTTTTTCCCCCCACTTTGCAAGTCGAGGCGGAAAATGGGTGTCATTCCAACCTGCATTCAAACACGTACACAATAATGTACAAAGTCATGAAAGAATCAAGTGATTTTCCTGTTCATAGGAAGTTGATAGATCTTGGGGCATTTTTGCGAGAAAATGTGGAATAAAATTTGCCAAATTAAGACGTAGTAAGTTGGTAGACCCTTACCCAAAACCAGACCGAGTGCTCCATTACAAGCAAAAGGTATCAGTTAAAGGGTGCACATACTTATGCAACTAGGTTACTGTACCCTAAAATATTTGTTTGTTTTTCTCTTGGATTTTGTCGGATGCTGTATTTTCATCTGCGCAAAATTTCCTACAGTCTGCTGTGTTGTATATTATATATCTTTTTTTTGGTACTTTTCCTTATAATGTACTTAAATGTGAATTCAGGGTTATACCATCTTTAAAAAAAATTTTTTTAAAACCCAAAAAGAATTTCAGAAATTCCCCAAAGCAAGCAACTGGATTTATTATAACGTTAATAAGAATTTAATTTAAAGGTCACGGCTCAGCGTGAACACGCGCAGGACGTTTCAGGAACGTGTCGTTATGATAGTGATAGTAGTGAGGAGGAAATTCTAAAATGGTGGCCACTAAATTGTTAGAAAAGGGGGGAAAAATGATGATGATGGTGTGTGTGTGTGTGTGTGTGTGTGTGTGTGTGTGTGTGTGACTGGCAGGTGCTGCAGGCGATGGGATACCCAACGGGCTTCGACACAGACCTGGACTCCATGAGTGCAGATGAGAAGTCGGACAGCGAGGGCAAGAGCGAGACGTCGACACACTCGAGCAATAACACATCACACGCCACAGACAACTCCAGCACACTGGAGGTATACACACACACACACACACACACACACACACACACACACACACACACACACACTGTAACAACCCTGTACCTGGAGCTCTCGCTTCTTCCGGATTTCTGTTCCTAACCGTAATCCGTCAGCGCTGATCCGAGCGTGTAGGATTACAGTTTGACCCAGAAATATCCGCATCAGTGCCCTAGATAGGTGACGAAGTGCACACTAGTGGTGCGCACTCCCCCGAATCAGACCTCCTAAAGCGGAAATCTTCTGCTCTCCCATCGTCCATTAATACACTGTAGTTTATTATACACTCATATAGATTTAGTGTGTTTACACACACACTGCGTTTTGAGTGTTAAAACGTTTTAAAGTAGTTATTTATATAATTATACGATCGTTTATCGAGGGCCGTCGCCATGTCCTCCGTGTCATTTAGCTTTCTTCGTTATTCCATCACTCTTTTTTTAATTTGAGAAAAAGAAGGTTAAAACAGTTGAGTAAGAGAGAGAAAAGAAGTGAAAATGCAGAAAAGAGGAAGGAATGATCTACCCGTGATCTTTTTTTTTCGCTCAGACGCTTTTCAGTTTGTTTAATTGCATGCAGTGTGAAACCAAACAGACTCGACAGACGAACTCATGGGTGTGAAAACATCCTTAATCTCGCTACAGCAACATTTCCTTCCTGACCGTATGCCTGAGCTGCTCTACTTACTTCACTGAGCTTTGTCAAATAACTAAGGAAATAAAACTCGCACATCAGGGGCGTGCACTTGTCTTGTGATAACTGGGTGTTCCAGGATATTATATCCGCATAAATATGTTTACAGTTTATCCTTGGACCGCTGTTCATTTGAACACGCAGAAAAGACGCGTAATTACGGTGGTTTAATAGCGTCTTGTTGCTGTGTATAGAATGACATCATCATCTGCTGTCTAGTTCTCTGAAATCTTTTTAAATCTGCACACACTCCGAGGCGTCACGCTCCTGATCTGTCATTTACAGCCGTGTTTCTGTACACAAACAGCTGTAAAAAAGCTTGTGTGTGTGTGTGTGTGTGTGTGTAGGTGCGAACTCAGGGTCCTATTCTGACGGCGAGCGGTAAGAACCCAGTGATGGAGCTAAACGAGAAACGGCGAGGCCTCAAATACGAGCTGATCTCGGAGAGCGGCGGCAGCCACGACAAACGCTTCGTCATGGAGGCGAGTCGCATCACGACCCCGTCACTGGAAGCTCTGTGTGCTCCTCTTATCAGCGAACGCTCTGATCTACGGCCGGATCTTTATTATTATTTATTTATTTATTTATTTTTAATCTCTCTCATCGTCAGGTGGAGGTCGACGGACAGAAGTTCCGAGGCGCAGGACCTAATAAGAAAGTAGCCAAAGCCAGCGCCGCCCTCGCCGCTCTGGAGAAACTGTTCTCGGGACCCAACGCCGCCGGCAACAAGAAGAAAAAAATCCTCCCTCAGGTCAGTCGCCGTCATCGATAATCAATAAACGCAGCTCTAATCCTCTGGAGACTGGACCGGGCTCGGCTTAGCGCTCCCGAGTAACGCGATCAGCGGTGAGCTGTGCATCCTGAAAGGTCCTTACGTCGATCATCTGCACTCCGACCTCCAGCACAAAGCCACCGTCCCAGTCCACTTCCTGTAAACATGTAGCAGAACAGGAAGTGATGTAGCAGAGTAGTAGAGCTTCGACTGGAGACCGCACCAATCCGATACCCAGGATCAGTATCCGAAAATGGTGGATCGGATATCAGAGGAAAAAAACTGAGAGAATAAAATCCAATCGTATAACAAACGGAAAAGTTTGGAATTTGGATTTGGGAAATTTTTACATATTTTTGTTAGGATTGATTTTATTATATTTATACTTTATTATATTTATAATTTGCCATCTGTATGATTTGCTGTAAATCGTGTATTTTTAATGTATTTATTTTAAATGCTTCATTTTAAAGATTTATTTTTTTATTATTTTTTTTTTTTAAAGCTGATTAGTTTTTAAAAATATCGGATAAGTATCAAAATCGGCTCACTCAAGGTTTTGGAAAAGAAAAAGCAGTATCGTGCCATCTCTGGCTACAACTACTTTTTAAAAAAATTTTAAAAAATTAACTATTTTTGATTAATTAACTCGTTAATTAACGCAGCCTGTTGCAATTACTGACAATTTAACAAATCCTTAATAAAAGGCTACAAATTTAACAAATCTTCCAAATGCAAATGTAAGCACCGAAAGGTTAAACATGAAATGTTCACCTAAATAAACGAGTCGTAACGCAGAGCTAATATCTGACCTTTCATACATTTCTGTGATGTCACTTCCTGTATACGAATTAGATGGGAGTGTATGATTCTGACAGTATTTCACTGATTTTATTAACTTTTAAAAGATTTTAAGAATGTTGTACCTTCCAGCTTCAAAGCTTGGAGTCAGTAAGTGTGTGTGTGTGTGTGTGTGTGTGTGTGTGTGTGTGTGTGTTGTAGAATAAAGGAGCGATCGCCGCCGCCGCCGCCGCCTCTGCTGTCGCAGCTCAGGCCGCTCGAGGAAGAGGAAGAGCCGCACTCGCGCGAGGAGCCTTCGTCAGCGCCGCCGCACCGGGCTACGTCACACCAGGTGGGAGTGTAATGAAGCAGAGTCACTGTTACCACCTTGAAGTTGATTATTTTCCTACAACAGCACATCCCCGAGTGTTTTATTCCTTCTATACCACAGCGACATGCCAACAGTTACTTTTAAAAAAAAATTTATTTATTAATGGAACGTCTTGTGAAACAAAATCGACACCTTCTGACCAATCAGAATCCAGAACTAACACAGCGCTGTGGTGTAAGAGTGTATAAAATAAGACTTGTGTGTGAATGTGTGTGTGTGAGAAAACAAACCCACACTGAAGTGTTAATCCGTCCGTGTGCATGTGGAGTTCGTCAGTGACGCGCTTTAATCGCCAAGATTTTTTTTCTTTCTGTATCTGTGTAACGTAATTACAGTCGAATACGATTATTTTCTGTAGTTTATGAATTTATGCTTCTGTTAACTTTCATCCAACGTGACCTTAAATATCGTTGTGTAACAGCGTGTGTAAAATGGTCTCCCTGCAGGTTTCGGAAGCCCGTACGGCTACGGCGCTGCAGCCGCCGCTCCTGCATACGGTACGTACCCCAGAACCCCCTCCCTTTACCCCCCGCCCCCTCCCCCGTCCCCGGTGCGAGTCTAGGGTCCAAATCTGCCCTTATTCCTTTTCCCCAACTATTTACTCAGCTCTCAATTGGGCCTTGAGCGTGTTAAAGCCAGCCATATGTCTCAGTAAGAACCTACGCTGGCAGATCCCCTGGCCAACGGGAGGACAGGCTCATAACCTTTTGGTTCTTCCTGTGGTTGGAGCAAGCCTTGCTTCGCTTCGGCTGGGTGTGTCGGTGCTGCTCGTCTGAGTCTGCCTGCTGTCCCCATGTCCTCATGTCCCTGAGTCTGGACACATGTCTCTTTTCGCAGTGTCAGAATGGCTCCTGTTGTCTACAGCACTAAGATACCACATTCATTCAAAGCAGCCCTGACTACAGAGACAGAGAGAGAGAGATACAGAGACAGAGAGAGAGATACAGAGACAGAGAGAGAGATACAGAGACAGAGAGAGAGATACAGAGACAGAGAGAGAGATACAGAGACAGAGAGAGTTACAGAGACAGAGAGAGTTACAGAGACAGAGAGAGTTACAGAGACAGAGATACAGAGACAGAGTGAGAGAGATACAGAGACACAGAGATAGAGAGAGAGTTACAGATACAGAGATAGAGAGAGAGTTACAGAGACAGAGAGATAGAGAGAGAGTTACAGAGACAGAGAGATAGAGAGAGAGTTACAGAGACAGAGTGAGAGAGATACAGAGACACAGAGATAGAGAGAGAGTTACAGATACAGAGATAGAGAGAGATACAGAGATAGAGAGAGAGAGAGATACAGATACAGAGATAGAGAAAGAGTTACAGATACAGAGATAGAGAGAGATAGAGAAAGAGAGAGAGATACAGAGACAGAGAGAGATAGAGAGAGAGAGAGATAGAGACACAGAGAGAGATACAGATAGAGATAGAGAGAGAGCGTTACAGAGATACAGAGAGAGAGAGAGATACAGATACAGAGAGAGAGAGTTACAGATATAGAGAGAGATACAGAGACACAGAGAGAGAGATACAGAGAGAGATAGAAAGAGAGATACAGAGAGAGAGAGGGATACAGATACTGAGATACAGAGAGAGAGAGAGATACAGAGAGAGAGATACAGATAGAGAGAGATAGAGACAGAGATACAAAGAGAGATACAGAGACACAGAGAGAGAGAAAGAGATAGAGAGAGAGATACAGATACTGAGATACAGAGATCAGTTACAGAAGCTATAAATATATACATACACAAGCTGTACATTATACTGTACATTATACTGTATACTGTACATTTATATATTCACTCCTATGCCTTGTGTAGATATAGCTGTGTGTCAGCAGTCTTAAAGTCTCCACTGTTCTTCAGCCTGCTCTCTACACACTGATTAAGCAGTCTGTGTGTGCCTGATTACCCAGGAAAAGCTTGGACTCGTTCCCCTGCACTGGGAAAAGAACAGAAACCTTCTTACTCCAAACTCACGTATAACAGAAGCCCAAGGGCAGGTGTGAAACTCCATCATTAAATAAATGTCTAAATTACGCGACTATAAAACTCAAACCCACCGGAACAATAAAAGTGTGAGGATGAGAACGACGAGAAAGAAATCAGCTTTCATAGACTCTTATCTATTATCTGTAATTTTCCAACCCAGGAGCCGTACAATTAAAAGTAGTTCCTGTTATTTTACACTTTCCTGAAGGTTGTGATTTTCTGTATTTATGGAAGGAGCCTCCAGTGTCAGCTGTAACTTTTAAGTTTTCAACATCAAGCTGCGTTTTTTTTTTTGTTTGTTTGTTTTTGTCTTATTAACTTCAAGAGCGGAAAAAGAGCGGCTGAGGGAACGACTGTTTCTAGCTGCTATAACGTAAGTGAGAACAGGAACGAAGTAGGTTCAGGAGCGTTAAATGTAACACGAAACAGATAATGCGTATTATCGTAATGGTGACAGTAATTCTGCTCCATCACACAACCCTGTTGTTGATTATTTTACTATAGCAGCACCCCACACACAGTGTTTCGGTCCTGACTCAGCACCCCTCGGAGTGAGTTTGGAGTAAACATGTTTTCTGTGTTGCTGATGCTCTAATGAAACATGTCTGTGAAAGATGGCTGGCGAGCTGCGTGCTCTCACTGCCAAACACAGCCAGCTGTTGATCTCGGTGTGATAGAGCTGCAGACGACTGGCGTGTTTCTGTTTCATCACCACACACACACACACACACACACACACACACCGCATAGCTAGGACTCCAGGGTAACGTGGTCAGCTATATAGAGAAGCTTGTAAAGAGGAGTGTAAACATTTGCAAAATTGTTTGCACAGCAACTACATACACACTCCTCAGAAAGCTGAGAAGCTCTGTATAAACACCTACACGCAGAGAGATTTTAGCGTACTCTCAAGCACACACACACACACACACACACACACACACACACACACAGGCATTTGAACGTTGAACATACTTTAGCTTCCAGTGCTATAAAAGGTGCAGTGGAATTACCGGTCTATTATAAAACTTATAACAGGTGTATCACGAGTCTGTAACTGCGCACCCTACATTCAGGATAGTAAAACGCATCCTAAATGTTACATCAACGCTACGAGGGTAACGCAGTGCCGGCTATCGTTCAAATTCGAATATCGTTCGAAATTGGGGAAGGAAAAAAAAAAAAAACAGGGCTGGTGGAAAAATTGACAGATGATAGAAAGCTATATTGTAATAATTTATCTCATGTGCCTGAGTTAAGCAAGCTAACATCAAAGCAGTGAAGCCTTTCCTAAATCAAGACACTTGTTATTTTTACGTTACAGCTGACGACAATAATAAAATTTATTAAATCTACTAGTGGGGACATTAAATTCGATTTAATACACATTTTTTATGAACTTTTATCATCTAACACAACGGAGCTACACAGTAAAAAAAAAAGTAGATCCGGTTACTTTTCCCCTTCCTGAAGGTTTTCTCCTTCCTTGCGCCGCACCAGAGTCTCGCAGCTTTCAGGATCAGAAATTCAAAATGTCCGAATCTGGATTCTTATTGGTCAGAATATTTTCCATAACAGCAGCTCTGACTGTAGCGCAGCAAATGACAGGTTTATATTAATGCGCTCGGTCTATAGTAATTAAGTTTCTATAGTAACAGCTCATTCACAGGGATTAAATTTAATTCTGTGTTTGGAAAGGAAAGGAAAGTTCTATCAGTTCTGATGCTATCTATCAGAATCTGTTATAAAACACACACACACACACACACACACACACACACACACACACACACACACTGGATTGCTGCAGTGAGTCAAAATGGGATTATAATTGATATATAATAGATATCATTATTATAATGTCTGTATGATATTCTCAAAACAACAACAACAAAAAAACAACAACAAACACTCCGCCTTCTGTCCATATTTGTATTCGTTTATCTTTATTTATTCGTTTATCTTCATTATTCATGTTTCTGTTCAGTCCGAATAATGTTTTCATATTCTGTTACAAAATCCCAATAAATAAGTAAATATATAAATACATAAGGGCAAATAATGATAACCAGCATTAAAAACCACACACTTTCAACATCAGTAACTGACACAATCCCTGTTGTTGTTGTTGTTGTTGTTGTTGTTGTTGTTGTTCAGAAGGACAGGAGAAAAGGTTTTGTAGATCTTCAGCACATATTAGTGGAGTCCCAAGTCCCATTTTGAGTCCTGATCACTGCTCCAGTTACATTAACCCTATTTTTATTTCTCCTTCAAATCTAAAAGACTGCGTGTACTTCTAACTACATATTTTTAATACACACACATATTTCTGACATTTTAATCTAGATCTAATTAGGAAAAAAGTGAGATTTGTGAATCTGGGTCTTGTAAGTGATTCTACAGGTTTATCTGATTTTAAATATATTTTAAAGGACATTTGGATCAGAGAGCAGAGTCCTAACATGAACAGTAGTTTGTCTTCGCCCCTTATTTGATTACCACGCAATCTTTTTGTTTTGTTTGCGGCTCTAATGCTGATTACACTGTGATTAAACCGTGAGAAACGTCTGGTGTTGAAACAATGAGGGGGGGAAAAAAAAGTCTTTTAATCACTCCAGATTTTATCTGTAAGACTCGATGATGATGATGATGATGATGATGTTAAAACTCTCTGATCCTGAGAGGTTTGTTAATCTAGACTCTGAAGTTGGAAATCAGATTGCGTGTTGCCGGCAGTGTCTGAAGTGCTGTATTCGCGTAATGGCGATAAAGGTCAAAAGAGAGGCATGAAGAAGAAGAAAAAAAAGCGTGTCATCTATCTGTAGACGTCTCTCCTCCGGCCTCGATGCTCCATTACAGAAATACATCACTTCATTTTATTATCCTGATCACAAACGCTGACGGAGACGTTCATTTTGATTTCCAGTTTTAGTCGTCGTCGTTTTTGCGCGGCCAAGCTTCAGGAAAGGATGGAGATATTTATACGTCTGAACCTTTATGCAAATTTATAGAACACTTTTTTTTTTTTTTTTTTTTATTTATTTTTTTATAGCATGAGTAATGCGATGAGTAATCGCATGCTTATCTGTTCAGAGCACTCTGACTCGAGGCTGGGCGATAATGATAACCATATAATGTTGATACTGTGATAATTTACATCACAAAATATTTTTCTTAGATATCACCCATATCTCTGTCTTTTTATAGCAACTTCTGTTTAAAAAGGTCATGCACTCTGATTGATTGGAAGCAACTGATCTGATAGTTTTGATGACTTTTTAGATTTTATACTTTTCCACAGTATAATTTTCTGAGATCACTTGTATCTCAGTATCTTTTTATACCATGTTTTGTGTATAAAAAAATTACACGCAAAGATTCAAAACTTTACCAATTTTTACATATTTTTTTGAAAACTTCTTTTTTTTTTTTAGTTAATTATATTTGTAGGCTTTAAATAAAAGTATCTTAGTCTCTTCAAACTCATTTTTTTTCACTTATTTTTTTCTTTATACATTATAAGACGGCTGCCACGCGTATCCTGAGGTCATCTGGAGTCACTTGTGCTCAAGAAATTAAACGCAGTTCCAGCATTAAATAGTGGAGACAGTATAGCACCATGTGACAAAACTAGCGTGGCGTCTCGAATCGCGTCCTTATGTACTATTCTAGACCGTTACTTAGCACTAGCGCTAACCGGTTTTCCAATTACAGTTAGTGTTTGAATTTTAAAAACCTCTCATGTCACTTTCAGACCTACCAAAAGCTCTGCCTTCTGGATTTTCCATATAATAATCACTTTTGAATGTAAGGTCAGAGTTTTCGAGCTGAGACGCAGCTCATGACAACGGTCAAGACGACGGCGCAGAGTTTTAAAGAGAAACTCGCAACATTGTGTTAAGTAGCTCAGAGCTGTACACACGGAGCCACCAGCTCCTGGTTGTACTTTTAAAAATGCAGTCATTTTTCTGATTTGTTTGCAAAGCTGTATACCGTGATTAATATCGTGTATCGCAGACTTTACGTATCACGATATGATTTTTCTGCATTGAAGAAACATATTACAACAACAACAACAACACACACACACAGTCTCTCTAACTACTCAGGCTGGATAATGTGTATTATAGCTTCACTGAGACAAGCGTGAGAAAAAGATTTCGGTCCACACACACACACACACACACACACACACACCCACACACACTTGTGAGCTCAGTGATGCATGTGTCTCTCTCGAGTGTGTCTCTCTGGTCTCGCCTGGCCAAAGCTGCTTTGAATGAATTTTATGTGTGGGGTGGAAAGAAGCAGAAAAAGCCCTGATGGCTGTTTGGGGTAACTGTGGTTCTGCTCTCTGCCTGCCACATAATGAGCGCTCCTCTGGGTGAAGGAAAGCCAGGTATGGTGCTGTAGGAGACCAGCTCTCTTTCTTTCTCTCTCTCTCTCTCTCTCTCTCTCTCTCTCTCTTTTTCTCTCTCTCTCTCTCTCTCTCTGGTCTCAGAGAGCTGTGTGCATGTTCCTCTCACTCAAATCATCCAATGCTGTCCAAACCTCTGCCTCCTGTTGCTGCTTTGTGATTTCTAAACTGGGACTGGGACACACACACACACACACACACACACACACACACACACACACCGTAGGATGAAGCACTCCAGAGCAAAGCAAACAAACCAGAAGTTTCTTTACCAAAAATGTACATGCAGAGAGATTTGTAAATGCAGCAGGACAATCCTAAATAGTTTATAGTTGAATATAGAAGTTAAGACAATAAATGCGTGTTGGTCTGGGAAAAACCTAAACATGGTCACATTTTGACGTGTGTGTGTGTGTGTGTGTGTGTGTGTGTGTGTGTGTGTGTGTGTGTGTGTGTGTGTGTGTGTGTGTGT
>JAKKZJ010000017.1:21981022-21988361 GCA_033441845.1 Pangasius mekongensis | reverse complement strand
AAATTATTTTAGAAAGTGAAATGTAACTATTATAACCTTAGAATATAGCGAATTGCTTTTCTCTTCCAGTTTTATATTTAACGTAATCATTTAATCGATATTAACATGCAATACGAGCGCCCTTTTCTTAATCTACAGCTCGTAGATTAGCGATGCTTCCTCCTCTGCGCCTCAGCAGCTTGACCACGTGTGTGTGTGTGTGTGTGTGTGTGTGTGTGTGTGTGTGTGTGTGTGTGTGTGTGTGTGTGAGAACTTCGTTTGACCAAAGCCTGGTGTTTTGGCTCTTCACGTCATATACTCATAGCAATACGCAACACTTCTCGCAGGTTTTTAGAAAGCACACACACACAGACCGTCTCGCGCAGCTGCTCGCGTTCTGTTCACACACTCGAGTCGGCTCGTGCGTCCGCTCCGGATTTTAATTTATTATTTTATTTTTTTTCCCCAAAAAAACACAAAGCACAATCCGAGTTAGTGATTTACTCTGAACCGGGAAACCTCAGCCCTGTTTTTCTACCACATTTACCAATAATTTCTCTGTAGTGAATCGAGTGTAGAGTCGAGTGCAAAAGTTTGTGCACCCTCAGGACAAAGTAACGACGTCTAGCACGTTGGGTTTTTATAGATTATGACATCATGGCTAAACTCGTTGATAGTAAAAAATGTAAAAGTTTCTCGTCCTTGCATATTCCCCTGTACACACACGTATAAGGATATTTTTTGAAAATGCAAGTTTATTTTCTCCTGCATTTTGGACTCTCTTGCACAAAAACACAATTCTGGGTCACAGAAAACAGTTTAAAAAAAATAAATAAATAAATAAACAACACCCCTTAAATGTGGAGAAATTTAAAATCTCTGTTTTTGTGTTAAAAACGTTGCTGAAAACATCACAGCATGAACCTGCAGACTGGCTGCCCGCGTGTCACGAACGTTTTCACGGCTGCTGGTCACGTCGTCACTTCGCGCTCCGTGACCCCTTGTTTAATTTCACTTTGCGCCCAGAAGCCGCAACGAGAACGCGGATTTACGATAAGACCCGGGAGAACCGTTTCTATTCGGGCAGAACCTTAAACGCCGGTTCCACCTCATCATCTCACACACAAATAATCCGCATCTGTCAACTTTCATCTGTTTTCCACATTTCAGTTTCTTTAATGCAAAATGTTCAGAGCTTAACGTCATTCCTGAGATTACATTTTTTACGACGTACTGCCACTGAACTCTCGCTTATGTTCTCGAATCATTTTAGCATTTTAACGTTTTCCAAAACGGTCTTCGTATAGATAGGAATTATTATAATTTGTTTTTCTTAAACGTACAGACGGGGTCTGAGACTCACGACAACAACAACAACAAAAATTCTTCAAACTCTTATTCTGTCTTGTTTTTTTTCCTTACGCTTTCAGATCGTTGTCTTGTTCTGGAAAACAACCACGTTTTATTTTTAACATCTAAGAATTCCATCGATTGGCGCATTTTCCGATGTGAAATCCCCGGGGGGGATGCAAACTTTTGCCTTCGACTAGGCTAATTACAGAGAGTTTTACACATCTGCAAATTCACAGCTAGGACGAATCGTATCCAGTGAAGTTTATCAAATCAGCCAACGAAGATTGTTTATTAAACTCGAGTGAAGGTTAAAGCTTCCCTTTAACGACCAGATCAGAATGTTCATAAAGTTATTTAAAAAAAAAAAAAAAAAAAAAAAATGTAAATATTATTTATTGGGTAAAAATCTAAATACCCATTAAGTATCTTTTTAATATTATTGCTATGCCTATAAACGCTATTTTAAAAACATATTGTACACTTAAGTAGTAGACTGTAGCTTTTAAGTGCATATATAGGATTAAAAATACGACTAATTTATTTATGTATTTATCAGAATTCTATTTGCTGGAATTTTAATGATCTGAGCCACAAAAAAAAAAAGATATATTTGAGAAAACTAGGCTTCAGTCTGGTTTGAAGTTCGTCTTTATTTAATTAGTTAAAAATACAGAAAGTCTGTAACATCACACGTATTTTCTCACTTTCAAGTTGTTTTTTCTGAACCTCAATTTTTTTTCCCAACCAGAAGAATGACTTCAAACTTTTAATTTTTTAAATTTTTTATTTTTTTGAGTTAAAGATGGTAAGTGTGGATGTGGGTAGGTTCTGTGAGCGAGAGAGCGAGCCGCCTTTCTGATTTTTTAAAAAATCAAACGCACAAGTCCCTTTCTTAACGATTTAATGCTTTAGATCATGTTTCCGCGTGTGTGTGTGTGTGTGTGTGTGTGAGATCGCTGTAGTCATTAATGATCAGTAAAACTTTAAAACTAGCAATGATCTTTATCGGATAGAGCTCCGCCCACCTTCTTTCTTCCTCTCTCCATCTACCGGTTTATCTTTTCTTTCCTTCCTTCATCCCTCTCAAATCTTCCTTCTGTCCATCTGCCCTTCTTTATTCACCTCCTTTTTCTCATCCCTCTCACATCTTTCATTCTTTCCTTCATCTCACTCAAATCTTTCTTCCTTTCTTGCTTTACATAAAGGTAGATGGGTAAAAGGAAGGAAAGAAGGTATAATCACTTCCTTTCTCTTTCTTTCTTTCTTTCATTCCTTCCTCTCATCCCCCTTCCCTCCTCATCCACCTCACCCCTTCCTTCCCTTCTTTCTCTCATCCACCTCACCCCTTCCTTCCCTCCCTTCTTTCTCTCATCCACCTCACCCCTTCCTTCCCTTCTTTCTCTCATCCCCCTCACCCCTTCCTTCCCTTCTTTCTCTCATCCCCCTCACCCCTTCCTTCCTTCCTTCCCTTCTTTCTCTCATCCCCCTCACCCCTTCCTTCCTTCCTTCCTTCCCTTCTTTCTCTCATCCCCCTCACCCCTTCCTTCCTTCCTTCCCTTCTTTCTCTCATCCACCTCACTTCTTCCTTCCTTCCTTCCTTCCTTCCTTCCCTTCTTTCTCATCCCCCTCACCCCTTCCTTCCTTCCCTTCTTTCTCTCATCCACCTCACTTCTTCCTTCCCTCCTTTCTCCCTTTCTTTCTTTCCATCAGCTCTCTCCCGTCTTCCTTCCTGAGTGTACTTCTGCCAGCAGCAGGTATCTGTGATCGATGTATTTATTTATGAAAGAGGGATTCACGCAGCTGCATCTCAGCCTGAAACGAAGAGTCTGAAGATAAATAAAATAAATAAAACTCGTAGTGAGAGTTGGCGCTGCTGAAGAGCTACAATGGAATCACGTGACTTTAATCTACGGAGGAACTGAATTTTTCTAAAATACGATGAAACACACTTTTGCAGCGTACTTCCTGACAGCCGCTTCTTCTCGGCTGTTCCGATCAGGCCGGGGAAACCAGTTACCGTGGCAACCTTGCTGTAAACATTCTACAGATGGGTCAGTGTGATGTAATCAGGTATCGTGATTATTGTTTTTGGGTAAATGATAACTTTAGCTTTATAATCATGTTGAAATATCACATAGCAGTCGTTGACTTGTTCCCGAGGAAGCAGCACATTAGAGCTGATCACCACCGGCCTCAGAAGCGCACGATTTTTAATAACAAGCCGAAGCAAACTTTTTAATCACTTTTGCACAGTTTGATATCGGAAGCGTAAGCCGGTGACAGGGACTTGTGTGTGTGTGTGTGTGTGTGTGTGTGTGTGTGTGAGATGTGAGATGTGAGAATCAGAATCAGGCTGGGAATTCGTTTTGTGAACCTGAAGCCTCGCTGGTGAAATTGAGCAGGCTCCGGTTTCTGTGTGAGCGAGTCACGAGGTTCACAAAACGACTCGCTCGACTTTCTGCTCGTCTGAACTCTCGAGTGTGAAGCCGCTCCGTCCTGAATCGATGCATTATTTTATTTTCAACAGAGCTGTTTTTTTTTTTTTTTTTTTTGTGTTTGTTCCCCCCTAGAGTTAGGAATGTACACAAGTAGAATGTATTATCATAGAAGAGCTATGTGCAGGTATATAAATGCAGGTATATAAATACATGAATGATATAAATGAACTTTTAAAAGAAATCATGATGTTCGGGTGCTTTTTACCCTCGTCTTTGTGTTTACATCTCTGTCTGAGTGATAACTCTGTGAGCGGCCGGACGCGCGGCCCGTCTGCTCTTCCACGATTCCGCTGCTGTAGATATTCGCTCCGTCCTCCGCTGAGATTCGGCCTGCGGGGTTCGACATCGACGACTCTCGGTTATCTGTTTCACAAATTTTTTTTTTTTATTTTTTTTTTTCAAATGTGAGTTGAAAAGATATCGAACATTTACACACTTATCTACACTTGAAATATTATTAAAAGGTCATAATCTAATCATGTGACGTGGCAATTGTGCACAAGTTCCGTGAGCGAGCTGTGCTTGTGTAGACTCGAAGTTAAACACGACAGCGCTCGATGTTCACTAGCTGTGGTTTATTGATTAGTGAAAACACCCTGGTGGTCTCTCTGTCTGTCACTGTATTTGCTATAAAACATGCTTAAACGATTAACGTACAAAATTCTCTGAAGTGTAAAAAGAAAATTTTTTTTAAAGCCAATAAATACGTACTGATTATGAACCACTTTTATCTGCTGTGTTTTGTCCTGTCTTGAATGAACTGTTCGACAAATACACACTTCAGGCATCACTTCAGAGTGTGTTTTCCTGCTTTGACACCATCAGATCATCACCAAACCCTTGGAGAAGGTGAAATACGGACACAGTGACTCGAGACAGCGGTCAGGGCTTTAGCTCTCCACCGCCCAGTGCGTACAGCTGCCATATGAGCTGCGGTTTTAAAAGAAAGTAACGCATCTTGAATGAAGAACGTGAAAAGAAACTCTCCTTTTACTCTATATATAATATGGTATATTACATACGCACACGTTAGTGCAGCTTCATTCTCCTGGCTCTCTAGTTTGCCGTCGGGTTCAAACTTGCGGAATAAGCCGGTCGCTCGAGGCGCGCAGGCTACAGCGCGCTAATACGGTTACCGAGCAACCACACCGCGCTAACGACAGCTAGTCAGAGAGAGAAGGGTTAGACGATGTTTCACCGAGATAAAGTCTAACACTGTGATTCACATATAGTCAAAAAAATATATATATAAATTAATGTGTAAATTGTATGAACATTGTACAGCGTAAGTCTGGCTTTAGCGCTCATCCTCCACACACTGGATGAAATGTGATCAAGGCTTCGGTTCTAGAAAACACTGAGGAATGTGAAGGAGTGTGAAGACCGGGTTTCTATCATCACACGGTGACATGATGAGCTTCTTGAACAGTGTAGAGTTTCTCCGAGTCACCAACCTGCTGATTCGCCGATGACGTGAGCCGAACCTGAGAGACCGCACCGTAACAACAACAACAACAACAACAACGACCGAGAACCCGGTTACGGTGCGCTATACGGTAAGAACGGAACCAGTTCGTACAAGACGAGAGCTGTGTGTTAAAGTCATTACGGACGTTGGACGGGGTTTCGGTCTGTTTTTAGCCGCCGGAGATACTTTACTCCTCCGGATATTTTACATGTCAAGCTGCATCAGCACATGAGCTCAGCTCCTGAGTCAATCTGCCAAATCATGTTTAAAAAAAATCCGTCAGAGGCTCATCAACCAAGATCCGTTAACGTTTAACGCTCACAGCGTTTATAAATCGGGGACACATGAGACGGAGTGACAAACTCTCAGGGTCCGACTGCATAACGCTGACGTACGAGTGTAACAGGATCATACCGCATTCCTACATCAGCTCTCTCACTCACTCACACACACACACACACACACACACCACCTCCCTGACCACTTCAGAGGCAGCTGTGTAAAATGTGCTGATTGTTAGGGACACACGGATACGGATACTGATATCAAGTGATGCCATGGGACAGAAGTCTAGTTTACGTAGCCGCATTAATGAGCGAAATGACAGCGATGTGGATGAAATGTAAAAATTGTGCTCTGTAAAAACATCAAGAGGAGGAACTACAGTGTCTTAAAACGTAGTTTACGTTGTTGTTCATCGCAAGGCGACGCTCGGCGAGCGGAAATACGTTCCGCTCACGTTCCAGTACGTTCTTCTTGACGATCATCAGCTAGAGGAATTCTGACGCAATGAAAACACGTTTCGGGGTGAAACAAAACTTTTCTCCACTGCGCCGCTACACCATCCAAGCTAAATAATGTAGCTAGCTAATACATGACAGTTACAATAAACGTGCTAACGTTATAAAGAACGAGTTTAGTGGTCCGAGTGCCGCTATTTAAACCCGGGAAATGTAAAACAGATGATTTTTACATTATACCTCAAAAAAAAAAAAGGTATCGGTGCATCCCTAGTGATGTGATGCGATGCGATGTCACACGTCACATCTCACCTGTCGAAAGGAAGGAAGTCTAGATGACGTGATGATGTCACAGCCGAGTCGCCTGTAAAAAAATATTTGAAAGCAGGTGATTAAAACTGTAGCTAGAACAGCGCACGAGACCGAAAAAAAGAGAGGAGTTAAAATACGCACCTGATGATCAGAGACGAGGAAAAACGTCGCCAAGTCTCAGAAACGATGAACGAGCATGTTTAATCAGGATAAATGTAGCTTCAGTGCAGAAGTAAAGACGCAGACGTCAAACAATAAACGCGTCTAAACACGTCCCTGCCGATGAAATTACTCGATGCGATAATCATAAATAGATTCTTAGCGAAAAACTGGTGGATAAAGAAATTTAAATGGCTAAAGAAATGTTTTTTTCCCGTTAAATTTCCCTACGCCATCATGGGTTGCGTATATCGTATTAGATTTATCATCATTAAATATAAAATCGTAACGTCAGAGGGTTACATCCTTAACTTTAAATTGAAAATTCTGGGTTTTTTTTTTTTAACTTAAAATTAATTGTTATTATTGTTTTGTAGTGAAACACGAATAATAGCTCAGGTTTTATTGATACTGTAATTAAATTAACATCGTCACACACAAATCATTTTATAACACATCCATATTCTTTCGAAGTTTTTAATCATTCTGTTGTAAAACTGCACGTCATATAGATGAATTTTAACTCTTTAACTTTAAATATCACCAGCGTTAAGAAGTAAACGGATTGTCCACGTGTAGAAAAAAAGGATAAAACATTTAAACCTGAAATAATTTTATAAAAAAATTACGTCCAACATAAATCGTTTACTCTATTTAATTAATCAAGGATTTAATGCTGACTGGAAATATTCATTTTAAAAAAATCTAAAAAAAAAAAAAAAAAAAAAAGAAACAAAAAAAACTTTTTAAACTTTTTTTTAAACTTAAATTGGAATTTTGTAGAAAGTGGTTTGGAGATATATTTATTTTTTTTATTATTTTCTTTATTT
>JAKKZJ010000017.1:21973522-21978522 GCA_033441845.1 Pangasius mekongensis | reverse complement strand
GTCTAATCTATAAGTCGGGGTTAAACGTGACATGGTGTGTAAGGTAGCAGGTGTAAATGGTGTGTGTGTGTGTGTGTGTGTGTGTGTGTGTGTGTGTGTGTGTGTGTGTGTGTGTGTGTGTGTGCGAGTACTCAGGTGATCTCGGTACCTGGATCTTGCACTCGGCCTCCACCAGCTGCAGTTTGGTCTGAGCGAGTTCCAGCTCCATCTCCCTGAGCTGCACCTGCAGAGCTTCTTTCTCCTCGTCAATCTCGTCCTCACTCAGCTCTTTAGGAGCTCTCAGAGCCTTCAGCCGGCCCTCTTTACTGAAGAGCACGCTGCACTTCTCACAGCCCTCCACCTTCATCTACACACACACACACACACACACACGCACGCACGGCTGGGTGTTATCAGTGTCAGGACGGGGCGAGTAAAGCCGGCTGATTGTGTAATCTTTATCAGCGCGGTGTCAAGCAGGAGCACAAAGCGGGGAAATTGGCCTGAACCGAACACAATGTTTTCTTTATCAGTGAGAGCACGAGCAGCATGATGATGATGATCTCCACAGCAGAAACACACACACACACACACACACACACACACACACAGAGTGTAACTTCAGACAGCCCACTAATCTGTGTCTGTCTTGCAAGTCCACTTCTTCTATAAAGAGGCCATCATCTACTCAAGAGCCGCTCCACTTGACTCCTCACCTCATTAGGGAACAATAAATCATCTCCTGCTCCGAGTTTCCACCTCACTGCCGAAACCGCGAAATCAGACCTGAACCTTGCGACCGATACGTCACTTCAGGCTCAAATCGTGTCTCTCAATATCGACATGGTTGAACGTGTAAGAGAATATTTCTGTAGCTTTTTATCCCAGATGCACGCGCAAAAACGCATTTTCTGCTCAACTCCATAGATGTTCTTTTTAAATAAAAAGATATAAAAAATGAGCTGCAGTAATCAACAAATCAAGCACTGACATGTACAATTTAAAAAAAAAAGTCACGCTAAAATAATAATAAATAAATAAAAACAACAACAAAAGAGTTGCCGCTGTTGCATAGTTAGCAGGAACAAATTGGCGCAAAGGGTGCCAATACTTTATTTACTTAGTGCTAATATAATGACTGATGAGTGCAAACTTTGTCAGAATTTTCCAAAGAAGAGAAACGTTCAGTACGGCAAGATTCGCGGCCTAAAAATTCGCTGGTCCACAAAAGGTTCTGGTTCCTGGAGCAGGAACCAAAAAGGATCCTGATTGGTCATCCTATAAAGCTTATTTCCGACTAATCAGCAATGATTAGTACAGCAAGCTCCATCCCAGTAGTCTTTGGAGCAGGAACCAAATAGTTTCCTGATTGGTCATTATATAAAACTCATATTTGACCAATCAGCAACGTTGAGCATGGTAAGCTCCGCCCCCAGTAGTCACTGGTCCACAAGAAACAGTACCGACTCTGGAGCAGGATTTTAAAAAGTCAAAAGTATCAATAAAAAGTACTAAAAAGCAGGAGCTAAAAAGTTTCTTGATTGGTCATTCTATAAAATGTACAGTATTGTCTGACCAATCAGCAACATTCAGCATAACAAGCTCCGCCCCCAACAGTCCCTGGTCCTTAGAAAAAAGTAGCAACTCTGGAGCGGGAACTAAATAGTTTCCTGATTGGTCATTATGGTTGTTAAATCTGCAACATCAACTCCAACCCCAGGAATCGCTGGTCCTTAAAAAAAAAAACAGTACCAAATCTGGAGCAGGAACCAAAATGGTTCCTGAGACTATGATCCAGGAAATAAAATCAGTCCTGGTTCCTCTGGTGGGAAAGCATCTGAAGGTTCTGGACTCCTACTAAATAAGTAAATAAGTAGGTAAGTAATAATCGCCCCGACCCACTCAGGGTCACACTTTTTAAATTCTCAATCCTTCATGAACAGTTTAAAGTGACGGATACGCTGCTGAAATAAAGTTCCTCATCGGCGACATTCTGTGTTGCGTCGATGCGCTACGTCACGTCTCTACGGCGACCGGACGCATTTGGATGAATAAATATGTTTTGATGTGTTTATGTAGTGGATGAAATGGTGAAGATTTACTCACCCGGATCTTCTCCAGCTCTCCTCTGTTAGCCATCTGCTGTTTCTCAAGTCGTTCACTCAGCTGGGAGCAGATCTGAGAGACACACACACACACACACACACACACACACACACACACACACACACACACACACCCCTCATTCATAAGAGAAGCTGTACATGACGTGAAGAACATTTCGTAAAGATTTTGACACAATATCCACACCACTGTAGTTACAGATATATAAGTATATAAGTTTGATGAATTTTGGTAGAAATCTGTTAGAAAGTTCCTTCAGCGGTTATATTTACATTCTGAAGGTCCACCATTAAAGGAATCTTGTGATTGGTTAAAGTCAAACACGCTCATGAATCATTCATGAATTTTCCTCTCGCTCTCCGATCCTGCTCATTAATCCCTTACCCGTCGTGTTCTCTCTTCGTTTGCGTCGGTCTCTCACTAACTGCATTACCCACAATCCTCTGCTAACATCACAGGGAAATCACTGTCTCTCTCGCTCGCTCACTCTCTAATTTTCATGGCCAAATTAAAAAAAAAAAAAATCCAATCCTAACTGTGCGCTTTGACCGGAACGTTTGATCGGCGGAGTGCGTTTATTCTCCAGACCGCACGTCCATCCGGCTTTGTGCTGCCAGCGCAGAACACGTCTTCATTTACTCTCACACGCGGCACATGGCTGCACTCCATGCATCTTCATACCAGAGAGCGCGTTATACTAACGTGACCCACATGTTCCTCATCAAAGTATTTCAAATGAAACAAATGGCCGGGAAATTTTCTCCTACTTTCTTTCTTTCTTTCTTTTAATGAAGACAGAAGGCTTCATCTAAAGGAGATAACGATTTAGTTCACCTCCATTTGGCTGGTCAGTGTAGAGAATGTATCCTCATTACAGTTTAGCAGTCCTCAGATTAGCATAAAGATGGCAGAAAGGATTTTACAACAACCAAAAACATGTATCTTGATACATATCACAATATTTAACAGGACAGCAGTTCTGAATTAAAAGTCAAAATAATTGACAGGAACGAAATCCACCTCCTAAATAATATCTGCGATAGCCGTTCCTCTGTTTGACAGAGGAGACGGGGTGCCAATACTTTGTGCACCACAGCAGATGGGCTACAGTCCAATACAATTATTCACCTACAAAGTGACCTGATAAACTGGCAGTTTTGAAATGAATCAAATAAACAACACAAACATGCAATCAGCTGCATGTGACATCATATGCTAATGATATGCTAATGAGCTGTTCTGTAATCGCTCTAAGGCTCTTCAGAGAAACCTGCAATTAACAAGAGCTCAAAAAAACAAAACAAAACAAAAAAAACACTGACAGCAGCTGAGGTAAAAAGATGGGAGTGCAATTAAATGGCCCTTCTTCATTTTCAAGGTGTTGATTAGTTTTCTATAACAGCAGCTCTGACAGTAGTGCAGGTTTATAGTAATGCGCTTGTAACAGCTCATTCACAGAAACCTGTAAAGAGACGTTTATGTTACATTTCTGGAAGGAGTCTCCAGTGTCAGCGCTTTGTAACAGTCAGAGGAGGAGCTGTAACTCTAAGGACAGAGGAGTTTGTGTGTTTTATTGTAGTTTCTCTGTAACATGACAAGCTGCATGTTTTGTTTTGTTTTTCTCCAAGAGAGAGAGAGAAATAAAAGCGAGGCTGGTGAGGGAACGGCTGTTTATAGCTGCTGTAACGTAAGTGAGCAAGAACGTGAACTGACCTGTTTTGTAGACGTCCTACGGCATTAAATGTAACTATAAACAGTTCAACGAACCCACAAAGTGTCATTCATTAAAAAAAAAAAAAACTGCTGTGGTATAAGAGGAATAAAACACTTTGTTTTATTACTTATTCATTAAGGTTATAGACTGGGGATAGAAATTTACTGCTAAAAATTATTTTTTTCTACCTCCAATCAAAGTGTGTGTGTGTGTGTGTGTGTGGTTGTATTAAGGAGTCACAATGGGAGCATTAAGAACAGTGTGTGAGAGAGTGTGTGTGTGTGTGTGTGTGTGTGTGTGTTATGAGCTTCTGGACCACTGCACAGTTCATTGTGTTAATTGCTCACTCTGTGTATGTATGCTTTTTTGGGATGTCTTGTCCTACGAAAATAGCACCACCAGGTTCGTGTGTGTGTGTGTGTGTGTGTGTGTGTGCGCGCGCGCGTGTGTGTGCGCGCGTGTGTGTGTGTGTTTGGACCCCGTTATCATGCTGGATCATGAATCACACTGTCAGCAGGCACCATTAAAAGCAACTCTACAGGGACACAAGCACTATTTTTTTTTAGCTGAGCTCACGTTGTGCACTGATCCTACACACACACACACACACACACACACACACACACACACACACACACACACACACACACACACCTATATCCATGTATCACTGTAATTTAACTTCCTTCTGGGTTCACAAATTCCCCCACAGCACTACCTGCATTTAAATAAGTTTTTACTGCATTTTAAATAAAAAATAATAATAATTCAATATGATTTATAATTGTATAAATAAATAAATAAATAAATAAATATGTGTATAATAAACGTACACTACGATATGCAAATATATCATACATACAGTCAGGTCCGGAAGTATTTGGACAATGAGAGTTTTTGTGAACTAAAATAAACGAAAATTTCAGCTTTATTTTAAGAGATTCCACTAAAATATGGTGTTTATCATTTAGGAATTACAGCCATTTTCAGGGCCCAAAGTGACATAATTGTAAATATAACCATAATTTTAATACTTGGATGAAAATCCTTTGCAGTCGATGACGGCCTGAAGTCTGGAGCCCATGTTCTCAAAACTCAAATTCTGGGTTTCCTCCCTGGAGATGCTTTGCCAGGCTTCACTGCAGCCACCTTCAGCTGCTGCTTGTTTGTGGGTCTTTCTGCC
>JAKKZJ010000017.1:21847600-21868507 GCA_033441845.1 Pangasius mekongensis | reverse complement strand
CTCTCTCACACACACACACACACACACACACACACACACACACACACACACACACACACACACACACACACACACAGTCAGTCAAACCCAGTTGGACCACTTTAAACTGAAATTTCTTAAGCTTCTTAAAAATAAACGTTCTACTACTTTTCAGAAAGAAGAAAAACATCAAACTAATTTAAACTTCTTAATTTTAGAAAAAAAATTAGACAAGAAAACATTAATGGTGTAATTTCTTGTATCTTCAACAACTTTTCCGCCGTTTTACGATAATAATCCTCAACAGGTTTCTCTGCGTTAAAAGTGCAGGTTGAGGCCACGTCCTGAATCTCGCACTAAATAAAACGGCACTGAATAGTGTGCGTAAGACGCGGAGGCCGAAATCCTGATTTCAATAAACACGAGGACGCAAAATTCAGCAGCGTGTGTTTGGTGTCTCAGGTTATTAATCTCGTGTGTGAGATCAGGTGAGAGAATCAGGTGTTTCTCCCGCTCAGAATCTGCCCTAACGAGTAATCATCACTGACACCACACACACACACACACACACACACACACACACACACACACACACCAAGCCAATCTACAGTGTGTGAGAGAATTAAAATTCATAAATATATAAATAAATAGAGCTTTAAGGCTGATATTTTTTGACTTCAGTCATTAATCACGTTTAATCTCTCTCGCGCGCTCTCTCTCTCTCTCGCGCGCGCTCTCTCTCTCTCGCGCGCTCTCTCTCTCTCTCGCGCGCGCTCTCTCTCTCTCGCGCGCTCTCTCTCTCTCTCGCGCGCTCTCTCTCTCTCTCGCGCGCTCTCTCTCTCTCTCGCGCGCTCTCTCTCTCGCGCTCACACACAGGTGACGTATAATCTTTGAAGAAAATGAGGATGAGAGAAAAGTGTTGCAATTTAAGACAAACTTATTAACCTGCTTTTCTCTCTCTCTCTCTCTCTCTCTCTCTCTCTCTCTCTCTCTCTCTCTCACGTTTTTTACGTTTAATCCCAGAGGAACGTGGTCCCTTTTGGTCACTTTGTAAAGTAGGAAAAGAAAAAAAAACAACAAAAAAAAAAACACATTTTTCTGAAAAGCACCAAATGATGTCAAACTTTTTTTTTTATTATTATTATTATTTTTTTTTTAAACCTCCTGGCCAATCAGATCGCAAGCTGGAGATCGACTGAGAAAAACAAACATGGAGGACAAAATGGCAGTAAAAAAAAATCTAAGAGTCTCCTTAGTGAGCAAATATTTATAATGTGTAGAATCGAAAATATTCCAACGTTACCGTAACCAAAAAATAACAGCGAATGTATATGTTTGGGACGTTCACGTGACGTGGCGTGACGTGACGTGACGTGACATCTCACACAGCGAAGACGAACAGCCTCCTCATCGCCCGAGTTACCTTTATTTACTTTATTTACTAGCTAGGACTCGTAAGAGCGTTGTTATGGCTACATTGTGGCCATCACGCGACTTTTTTTTCTTATGTCATCACAAAAAGCACAGATTTTTCACAGGGGAAAAACTTTCGAGAGTCTAAATCCGTTTTCACGCTTCGCAACGTTAACGTTCGTACGAAATTACTAGTGGTGCAACGGATCACTAAACTCACGGTTTGGATCATATTACGGATTTTGAGTCACGGATCGGATAATTTTTTCGGACCAGAAAAAAAAAAAAAAAAAAAATGTTGCTTTTCATTTATTACCGAAAGCTTATTTTAAGTACTTGTATATCATACTCTACTTACTCTACTTTCTATACGTCTATACAGATTCATCTTTGTTAAAGCCGTGGTGGTGTTTGATTAGCAAACAGAAACAATTTATTTATAGGCTCCAGTCTCTTTAATGCCAAATGCACAGACCCAGTACTGACACACATCCTGCTCCTTTCTCAGCTGTTTATGTTTTCGGTTAACCGACTGTGTTTACCAGAATACTTACCCAAACGGCTATTTTAACATAACTGTGTGTGTGTGTGTCCGTTCAAGCACAAAGAGGCGTGAAAAGAGGAATCAGTTCGGTGTTCACGCGCTGTCTGAATCGCGCCTCTCTCTCTTCCTGCGTGTGCGCGCGAGTCCCGATTCGAGTTCTCTTCCGCGCGAATGGTTTAAAATGGCTTGAATGTGTAAATTGGCAAAAAAGACAAAACACCATCATCTATGATCCGTTGCACCCCTAGAAATTACAATACACGATATAGACCATGTGATATCCGTGAGCTGGGAAGTAGTGAGAAGAGCTCTGCGCTTACCTGAAACGTCTCGTGACTCTTTTTGCTGAAATTCTGGATGAACTCGACGAGCCCGTGGACCACGACCTTCACCGCCAACATCACAGACTCGAGCTCCTCCCACGAGGGCACGGCTGCGTCTAAACACACAGAGAGAAAACGTCATTTGAGTGTCCTCACACCCCGTGGTGCGCGTGTGTGTGTGTGTGTGTATACACACTCACCCAGGTTCTGGTCAATGCCAGCCAGGAGTTCTAGCGGAGCTCGGAGGATGTTGAGGTTGGCCGGGTCTCCGGTTCTCTGCAGGACGATCGTCAGCTCCTGCACGCTCTTCGCAAAGGATTCTGGGGACTGAAGCTGGAACGAGGGCGTGGAGGAGAAACGATACATTTTTATTTAAATTAAAATGATATGCTGCATACATGAGTACAATGTAAATACTGTGTGTGTGTGTGTGTGTGTGTGGTGTTCTCAGATTATTAATCTCGTGTGTGAGATCAGCTGAGAGAATCAGATGTTTCTCTCATTCAGAATCTGCCCTAACGAGTAATCATCACTGACACCACACACACACACACACACACACACACACACACACACGAATCTGGGGAGTAAGACACGGAAGTGTTTTAAACTTTCAGGCTGCTTTTAGAAGGATGTTTTTAAAGCACGCTGCCCGTCTGTTGTAGGCGTCCACGTAGGTGGAGGTATTTTTTTTTTTACGCTGGAGAGTGAGAGAAGAAACCAAACACCTTCCACTAACCATGGAAAATAAAATCAATTTAAAAACCTACTTATTTATTTGTGTATTTTATTTAATAAAAAAAAATGAAATAAAGTAAAACAATAAATAAAAACTAAACAAATAAAATTTAAAAAATAAATTACATTTTTCATATCTTATAATTTAATGTTTATCTAATTAAATTTAAATGTAAATAATACAAAGAATAACAAAAAATAAACCCATGTATATAATTAATTTTTAAAATAAAAGCATTTATTTTTTTTTACAATGTCCAGAGCGTGAAAACCCTGAAGCCCCGCCCCCTGACTTCTCCCTATTGGCCAAGACATGAACACAAAAATACTTTACACCAAACATTTAAGACGTGAATTTCAGACAAACACCAAAACATCCTTGTGAAACCATCTTCAGACAGAAATCATGAAAAAATATAAATAAGTAAATAAATAAAGGGAAAGTGGGCGGTACCTTGTCTATGATGGACTGCATGTGCGATTTGTGCACGAGGTCGCCGTACAGCAGAGACGACCACTGCTCAGGAGAAATGCGGAGCCCCGCCTCCATGGCGATGTGGACGATCTGGGCGTCGTGTTCACGCCTCAAAGCCTCGTACGTACGAAACTCCTCCTTCAGCTGCATCAGCGAGGAGTCTTCATCGCGCTTCGTCACCTGAAGAGAAGACGAGAAGATTAAAATCAACAAACAGGAGCGTTTGTTATGAGCTCATCACTCTTGGTGCGGTGCGTTCGGTTTTCTCAGACTATAAAAACTCATGTGTGAGATCAGATGAGAGAATCAGGTGTTTCTCTCACTCAGAATCTGCCCTATGAGTAATCATCACTGACACCAAACACACACACACACTTCTCTAAACTTCATTTACTCTCTAAAATTACATTCTATATTTATACATTTATGATGTGTAGCGAAGTCTAGTCCAACTGCTGCGTCAGAAATACTTCATCTACTCCGTTTACAGCCCCACCAGGAAAAAGAGAGTGCACCGTTGCATTCTGGGATAGGGGTGACATTCTTGCTCTGCCAAGCACGCCGGAGTCACGACATAACACACCTCGTGATGCGCGCACACCCTGTCTAACACTCAGGCCTCTTTACACAACACAGATCAAATGTTCTGTCACTCTGCCATCACGTCAGTCAACTTCAGCCTGATGCAATAAAGCGAGGAATAAAACGCTCCAGGGCATGCGGTTATAATAAAATAATGAATGACAGGATTGCATCTGTAGCAGCATCACTGCTCTGACCTTAAAGCAGGAAGCTCGGTACAGAAGCTGCACCACGTGACCGATGCTCGTCTTGGAGGCCTGAGGGAACCGAGCTTCCAGCTTCTGAACCACGAAGAGCACCAGAACCTTGCGAGAGAGAGCCGAGCCATCCTCGAGAGCCAGCAGTACGAGCTTCAGTGCGTCCTCCTGCATCGCTGAAACATACAAACAAAACACACACACACACACACACACACACACACACAGAGAGTGATGTTTAGACACAGATTTAATCAGGTACAGGGGAGAGGATTCGTGTGCCTGGTGCTCTCAGACTGTAAAAACTCATTTGTGAGATCACACGAGAGATTTTTCTCCCAGTCAGAATCTGCCCTATGAGTAATCATCATAGACACCAGGCAGAACAACGTACACAAATACAACATTTATTCAAAATGCCAGATTTTTACATTTCAGTGCTTATTAAAAATTCTCACTGCCGTTCAGAAAACAAGAAAGAAACCCATCTGGCACAGGATATATAGATTCCAGCATCCTGGGGCTCAGACGGCGCGTGTTGCCGCGTCTCAATTCGCCTACTATCCGTCCTAAAGATTATACACGATTAGAATCAGCGTGTCCCGAATCGTCGTATGTTGAAATGAGGATCCCAAAGGTACCCGGATGGTCTACTATTTCCGACAGATTTTCAAAGCGTCGATCCGTGGACACTTTTTCGGCTAATATTGCCCACGACTCCTCGCGTGAGAGCGGAGGAGTTTTGTGACGGTTTGCTTTGCCGGATTCAAGCACGCATTTTAGAGAGGTGTGAATGAAATGTGGAAAAATAAATAAATAAATCAATCAATCAATCAATCAATCAAGGGAATGTAAATTAAATTAAATAGTATAAATTGTATAAAGAATAACAAATGAAGAAAAGCTGAAATACAGCGAGGAGTTTGTTCAGGCAACGACGTTCTCTTCCGTTACGTGACGTGTTCGTTCGTATGCTGGTATGTTCTAGTGCCTGCATACTCTCTTGCTACGCACTTGAAAGTATGTACTTTTTCTTCACAAAAAGGAGTACATACTTTTAGCGCATAGTATAAGGAGGCGAATTGAGATGCAGCAGGTGTCTGGGGGAAACTGCACACTGCACAGTGTGTCTTGTGTAACCAGCTAGACAAGGTATCTGGATGGAACCAAGTACTGGCCACACAGGAACTGGGGAGTGTCTGGACAGTGTGTCAGGGGTATCTGGGGACTGGGCAGATCATACACCCCGGGGAACAAAGTCACACCAGCACACTGGGGCCTTTGCGGGGAAAACCTGAGGGAACCAGAGACATCTGGACACCCTAGTGCATGAGGACACTAGGGACCAACTACACTAGCATTTGAAACACAGAGCCACTCCGTATGCAAACCTCATAAAAACGCAACAATGGTTACTTTAACCTCTAAAGCGTAACGTGCTCGAGACTCACCAGGTCCGAGGAACTGACAGCCCCGCGCCCTGACGGCGGCCCACAGGTTGGCGGAGAGCTGCTGTGGGTTCTGGTGCTGCAGGATGAGCTCGGTGATGGTGCGTTCTCCCAGGGAGCGAGCCGCCCGTAGTGCCCTCACACGGCCCTCCTCCTCCACCAGCTGGCAGTTCACCAGAGTCACCAGCTTCCTCTGCATGGGCCGACTGAGCGCGCTCGCACTCTGAGACACCACGCCTTTCCCACGCACACACACACACACAGGACAGGGGAAGTACATGTGGTCAGGCTGCATTAGTTACACTTAAACAATTAGTTATAGTGTCAACCTGGTGCAAAGTTTTAATACGTTTATGTAAAAAGGATGAACATCAACCTCGTGATTAATGCGCATGAAGCTTACACAATCTTTACCTGCGTTTAGCCCCAACTACTTTATACTGAAAATGGAATTATTGTGGTGAACTTTGTATAACAATTAAAAATCCACTAACTCAATAACTCAGACTTTGTATTGCAGATTGTGGCCACAAGATCCACATAAACCTCATTAGTTTAGCTTCCTGCCGCCTGCACACACACACACACACACACACACACACACACACACACACACACACACACACACACACACACACACAGACCATCTGCCTTTTATAGTCGCTTTATTTCCACAGCTCATGCAAATCTTCCAAGGACATCTGAAGCTCGGTACTGATGCAACACCAAATATTAAAAAAAATCACATTAGTCTCCCAGTTTAAAATAAAAATAGCACTGATTTTATTTAATAAAGCTGCACGTCCTCGAGCTGGCAGAAATGCTAAAACTCTACGCTTCGTCTCTGACGCACAAACCCCAATCTCACACAGGGGGAAACAGGAAGCACTCTGATCTACACACACACACACAGCCTCATAACCGCAAGAACAAAAAAACACACAGAACACTACATTCTCACCATCTCTCTCTCTCTCTCTCTCTCCCACACACACACACACACACACACACACACACACACACACACACACACACCGCTGAGACTCGTGCTTGCGCTCGTACCTTTCCCCCCGGTGATGGGTTTGAGGTACAGCGCCAACTCCTCCACACATGTCCTGCACACGTCATAATGCTGCGTGTCTTCAGCGCTGCCCAGACACACACTCTGGCTTTCAGGAACCTGCACACACACACACACACACACACACACACACACGATAATATTTAATAGCAAATAAAAAATTGTCTTATAATAGGAGTTTTTTTTTTTTTTTAACTATTGTTCTAAACCACGCATCCAGAGAGACGTAAACTTTCCCTCACAATCCCCCTCCTACAGTTTTACCACAACAACTATTTTTTTCTTACCGTCCCACCTCATCACACGTCCCCACACAATGATGTGTGCAATGCATCAACCAAATTTTTCCTCCCACAACACCCACCTGCCACACCACAACGCCCACCTGCTGCCCCAGAACGTCCATCTGCCATCACAGAACCCCGACACGCCATGCCAGGATGACGAACCGCTATCCCACGATTCCTAACCACTATTCCAGAATCTCCACACGCCATCCCAGAACATCCACCCGGTATCCCGCAATCCCAGTGTTCCCACCTGGCATCTCAGAATCTCCATTCGCCTTCCTACAAACACTGAGCCGCTACATGCTAGAATCCCAAACCTTTTCCCAAGATGTCCACCCGCTATCCCAGAATGCTCCTCCGATATCCCACCATCTCCACTCGCTACCCCAGAATGGGCCAATCAATGCTCCTGAATCCCAACCCACCATCTCAAACGCCCACCCGCTATTTCAGAAAGCCGAACCTCTACACCAAAACGCCCACCTACTCACCTAACAGGTCAGAATTCCCACCCAGTACCCCAGAATTTCCACTCGGGATCCCACAACCCCCACCCGCTATCTCCAGAACACCTGTTTATCACCCCAGAACCACGCCCACTCCGCATCCCATAAACCCCACCCACTATATCAACACCACCTGTACTGCTCCCGTCCATCCCACAATCCCTCGCTCACCTGCGCCCCCACCAGCAGCAGCAGGGCGCGGTTGACGGGCAGGAGCTCGATGTCGATGCTGATGGCGGTCTGGTCGAAGGGACAGGCTTTACGGTGCAGTTTGTGGAGACACGTCTTGCACACGGTGTGTGAGCAGCCCAGGCTGATGGGTTTGTGTCCGCCGGCGTTGAACTCGTTCAGGCAGATGGGGCAGGACAGGAACTCCGTCCACTGCGCCGCCTGCACGGGCATCCTGGCACCTCCGGGGGGCGTTCACGGGCTTGCGGAGATCACATGACGCCCGGGTTCGACGGCTCACACACACCTGCGGAGGAACAGGCGCGTAGTTCGGTTACAGAACAAATTATTCACAAAATACTCATTTATAACATAATTAACTCTTTAGAACAGTTTTGAGGAACATCTGAACATCGATAATCGACTCATCACTGTGTTCTTCGGTTAATGTGAACTTGCTCCAATCAATTTAGAGAAAAACTTTGGACTTTTTAAAAAGCGAGAATAATTTTTTGAGAGTTGTCATTAATTTTTTTTGGTTTATTTTACAATATCTTAAATACAACTGATGAACCTTGATGCCTCGAGTCGATATAATTTCAACAGAATAATGTTCTTTGTTTTTTTGTTTTTTTTTTACATTTTTGTACTTTTTCAGCTGTGAGTGTATTTACTTTCTCACACTTTCCAAAATGAACGGAGTATAAAAAAAAGCAAAGAAATGGAAAAAAAAACATTAAATAAATAAAGTGAAGTATAAATAAAGTGGAGGAAAAGAAAAAAAATTTAAAGTGAAGGAAAAAGGGGGAACGAATAAATGAATAAATCAATCAATCAATCAATAAATAAATGGAAAAGAAATGGGAAAGAGAAAAAAGAGAAAGACAATTGAAGGAAAGAAAAAGAGAGTGGAGTGAAAGAAATGAGAAAAGACAAGAAAGCAAAGAAAGAGAAAGAAGGAAAGAAACACAAAAGGAGTGGAAAAAATAAAGATAGATAGATAGAAAGAAAAAAGTTAGTAAAGACAAAGAAGATGAGAAAGAAAGAATACCTGAAAGAGAAAAAAGTGAAAAAAAAAACAGAAAGAAAAGTCAGAGCTGAAAAGTAGTGGAGTGAAACGATAGAAAATGATGAGAAAGACAAAGTAAGTGAAAGAAATGAGAGAAAAGGAAAAGAAGAAAGGTAGAAAAGTTAGGACAGCGTAAGGAAGGGAAAAAAATCAGGAGAAAGAAAAAAGATGACATAAAGACAAGAAAGGAAAGGAAATTAAAGAAAGAAATAAAATGGAAGGAAAGGGTGAAAGGGAAAAGAGAAAGAACTGACAAAAAAAGAAAGGTAAAAAGGGGCACAGATGAAGTTGGAAGAAGGGAGAGAGGGAGACAGAGAAAGAGAGAGAAAGAAAGAAAGAAGACTGGAATGAGGGGAAAAGAGAGAAAGGAATAATCTGGCAGATGAAATTGGAAGAAGAAAAAGATGAGAGGAGAGAATGAGAGAGAGGGAGGGAGGGAAGGAGTGGGGGAGAGAGAGAAGACTGGAATGAGAAAAAACGAGAGAAAGAAAGAAGCTGACATGAAGGTGGAAGAAGAGAGAGAGAGAGAGAGAGAGAGAGAGAGAGAGAGAGAGAAGACTGGAATGGGGAAAAAAGAGAAAGAAAAAAGTTGACAGATGAAATTGGAAGAAGAAAAAAGATGATAGAAGAGATTGGGAGAGAGAGAGAGAGAGAAAGGGAAGAGGGGAATGAGAGAGAGAGAGAGGGAAGAGGGGAATGAGAGAGAGAAGACTGGATTGAGTGAAAGAAAAAGAGAGAAATAAAAAGAAAGATCTGCGAAAGAATTCAGACCACGTGCGTGACCCCTGCGCCGCGCCGCGCTGCGCGTGCACGTTCCTGCACACCGCGTGCTTCTCGCGCCCTCCCGGTAACAAACCGACACATCACCGGGACATGCAGAAACAACACTTTATAAACTTTCTAACTACCGCGCGGCGGCCAGTGGGTCGGGAGCCGCCATCTTATTTTCTCTGTAACGTGACATTTACCCTCATTTCTTTCTGCAAGACGAGCTCGCGCATTAACCTCTCGAGCCTCTTCCTCTTCCTCATCCTCATCCTCATCCTCTCCGGAGCTGCAGACTTCACGGCACCGGCGCTGAGCGCGTGCACGTCCCTCTCTCCCGTACACCGGGACGGGGGGAAAAAAAAGTTCTGTCGCACAGCGCGAGACTCCGTGACTAAAAACGTGGTCCGGTGCAAAAGGCGAATCCCAATTTCCCTCCTTACTCCCTACATAAGCGCACTACATAGTGTACAACCCGCTGCCTTATGCGCCCTAAATAGTGCACTACATATCCAATAGGAAGCCGATTGGGATTCGGACCAAGTTTTTCTTCTTCGTTGGTTATTTGGAGGCTCAGGTGCACCGAGCACACCGCCCCCTACCGACCCGCCCGAGAGCCGAACTTCCGGATTCGGGTTAGCAAAACCTCCAGAACAAAATTAGCCCTCAAGTTGTGAAAAAAGTTCAAGTCGTTAATACCTTCTTCATTAGACTTTAATATCTCATTGTTTTTGACACAATATCTCGTTATTTCAATTTAATATCTTGCTATTTCAAGATAGTACCTCATTATTTCAACTAAATATATAATTCTTTTGACTAAATATCTCATGATTTCAAGAAAGTGTCATTATGTTTGACTTAATATCTCATTTTTTCAAGATAGTGTGTCTTTATTTGGACTTAATATCTTGTTATTTCAAGAGTGTATCATTATCTTGACTGAATATCTCATTGCAAGACAGTGTGTCGTTATTTTGACTTATCTCATTTTTTCAAGAGAGCGTGTCTCAATTTTGATTAAATATCTCATTATCGCAAGACAGTGTGTCTTTATTTTGACTGAATATCTCATTATTGCAAGACAGTGTCTTTATTTTTGTCTAAATATCTCATTATTGCAAGACAGTGTGTCTTTATTTTGACTTATCTCATTTTTTCAAGATAGTGTGTCTATTTTGACTAAATATCTCATTATTGCAAGACAGCATCTTTATTTTTGTCTAAATATCTTGCTATTCCAAGATAGTGTTTCTTTATTTTGACTTAATATCTCATTATTGCAAGAGTATTTAGTTTTTATTATTTTGACTTATCTCATTATTTCAAGATAATGTCATTATCTTGACTTATTAGTGTTATTCTGATTAAATATTGCATTAGTTCCAGACAGTATGTTATTATTTCGATTTATGATTTTGTTATTTATAGATACTATATTATTAGTTTGATTTAATATTTCATTATTTCAACATATTTCAACTGAATATCTCATTATTTTGACTTAACACTGTTATTCCATGGTATGTTGTTATTTTGACTTACTATAATATTATTTTGATACCTCGTTATTTCAAAATACGTCATTATTAAGACTTAATATCTCATGATTTCAAGAAAGTATGTCATTATTTTGAGTTAATATCTCATGACTTCAAGATAGTATGCCATTGTTTAGACATAATAATTTGTTATTTTAAGATACGTCATTACTTACACTTAATATTTCATTATTATGACTTAATATCTCGTTATTTAAAGACGTCATTATTTTGACCTAATATCTAGTTATCTCTGCTATAAATACAAAGTGCATCATGGGTATTCTGCACCTGCTCGAGTAAAAACAGGTCCGTAAAATACATTATGCTGCATAAAAGCATGTTTCCCTTAAACGTACTGTAGGTTTAAAAGTATCCTCTGCTAATCTGACGTATCTTTCCATTGGTCGTTTGTTCAGGAGTGACTTTTTTCTGTCTGTTAAATCACAGTTCCTGTACAAATGTCCCAAATGCATTATTAGCACGTCATATTTCAAGATTTCTGATGAGTCACATGGCATGGATGACCTAAATGACTAAAATTATGTCGCCAGGAAGCAACCAACGCCCAGCGCCTGCACTTCCTCATGGACGATGTGCCACAGAGCAAACATCACTGAAATGAACAGACGCTCGGACTCGGGCTTCACGTTAATTTTATAAAGACTCAATCTTTGTATTTATTATACTTTTAGAAGTGACTATAAAATGGCAAAAACAGTGAAATACACATAAACAATAATGTTTATGTATATACGAGACACAATAATATCAGTTTTTTTCAATTTACTACACAAATGTGAGTAGTTTAATGCTCACTGCAGATGTTTACATACTCATTTGCATATATTTTTGACTTGTATTTACTCCATACAGGCGAAATCCTGCCTCTTTAATAAGCTTGAATAAAAGAATTGGCCTTTTTACAGCAGCTAAAAAAAATGCAATTTTTAAAAAAGTTTTTCATCTATTATTTTTCAGTTGAGCTCATAATTTAATCTACAACTTTTATTTAATTGCTGAAACTGCTGCATGCAATTTCACTTTGCCACATCACTCATATCTGTCCATGTGATCCTGGAGAGTTTTTGTTGTTCTGAAGAAAGAAACAAACATTTCACTAGTCATCAAGACACATCTGCTCATGCATGTGCGTGAGTAATGAGACGCTGAGCTCATCACGACGCTGCGTCTCATTCAACTGCTCGGGTTAAAAACCTCAATAACCGAAACCTCACTGCTGCTGCATAGAAAGTAAGGTGTCAGAGATAAAAAACAAAATTCAAAGATCAAAACCAAAACATGACGTTCAGTTTCATAATAAATATTTCTGGCAAGTAACTTCACACCGCCTTCAAATAATCCTCAGACGTTCGTGTGTATGAGTTTCGGAGGTGGAGACGTGATATGACGTAGTGTACGTGCAAGTGGTTTTGGGTCAGAAAAAAACTGACAGCGTGAGAAAACTTGCTACTTAAATCTTACCGTTAAAGACGGCAATATTAACGTCGCGATATTTTAGATAGCCATGTCTGCAGAAATTCACCTTCCACCTTCTCACCGTATACTAATAATAAAGCGAGGCCTAATTATATTCCAACATGACGCAAAAGCGGTGTGATGTAAGCCAAGACACACGCCGATGGACTTGTGAGTTCAAGGGGAAACTCATTCCTCCAACGCCAAACCCCAAATTGGCCCGGTTAGAACATGAACCCCGAGACACAGGCGAGTCAGAGGGCAGAGAGGGGGGCGTGTGGGGGTTTCCAGATCACTTTACAAGGCTCTTAAAGTTCACCACAGCAGGACTATTACCACTGTGTTAGAACATCCTGTCCCCTACACACACACACACACACACACACACACACACACACACACACAGAGCTATATCAGCCATCAGACGACTCCTGGTGCATGATGGGACAGCTCAGTGCACAAAGTGTCCATCATCTGATGCATTGCACTACATTTGTTTATATTATTTATTATGAACAAAAGAGAGATGGTTCCTCATCTCCTCATGAATGGTCTAAAATAACACTTATGCATGTAAACATTTTTAAACTATACTTCTAGACATCCACAATCCGATTCACTTCACAGAGTCTGTTCAAAAAGAATCGACTCTGAATCGACTCTGAATCGAGTCGCTGAGCTCATCGCTCTTTGACACACTGCAAACCTGAAACCTGCTCACACCCTTTTATACTGAAAGTTTCCTCTCTCTCAACTTCTCTAAACACTTTCACTTTTCTATAATGCTTGTGTTTCTGATAAACCCGGCAGTGACTGTTACAAAACTTCTCGTCCTACATGTTTTGTGAGGAAATAATTCCTAACAAACACTGTGTCATATTTAAATTTAGCACATTACTCATAAAAGTACAGCAGTGTGCTTATAATGCAATTACAGGTTTTATTAGAGGTTTATTAGCCAAAGATGTTGCTACAGAGACGAAATAAAGTGCTGTTTGAATCAATAGTGATTATTAGATCAACGTTAAACATTATAAATTGAAAGTTTAAAAGAAGTTCTACTGAGAGAGAGAGTTGAATCATTCAGCATTTAAGAGCAAATGAGTTTCAGATTTGAATTTATTTCAAACTGTGATAAACTTTACGACACGATTCCTTTAAGCAAACTTTTTAAGCGGATCAACTCGTGCAATCGAATGAATCGTGCCAATGCATTTCGGTGTGTGACTGCAGGTCTGTATTTCCCAAACAAATCAAATGTGGACGGCAAATTTGCTCTAACCTTTCCCAGCATGCATCACAAAACATGTCTACCAAAGACAGCAGTTAAGAGTTCATTTGCATTTCTGTCTCTGTCTCATAACAGTTCATGCGAAAAAAAAAAACCCTTGTTGATTAAAGCTGCAGTCTCTAATGTTTAAGAGAGTTTCCAAATTTGTAATAATTACATTACTGTAATGGTATGTTACAAAATATTGAGCTGTAAGTCTTTTTTTTTTTTTTTTAAGTCTACTAACTGTGCTAGAAGTTGTCATTAATTGGTCGCTGTGGAAGGAAATGCTACATACCCTCATATGCTAGCTCTCATTTTTTCCTCTACTTCTATTTACCTTGTCATTTCTGAGCCAGAATTATGCAATCAGAAGGTTGTAATGGTGTTATATTTTAATGATGTCATTTCCCAGCGAAAGTAATGCACTCACTCCACCACTCACACCGCTTTATCCTGGTCAGGGTCACACACACACACATTCACAAACTCACTGACACATAAACCTGGAGGAAATCCGCTCTGAATCCATTTAGAGTTGTTTATAAACCAACCTGACTCTTCTTTTCATCTAAGTGTGCATTAGGTAAGAAGTCTGGAGGCAGTAAATACACTTTTATATATACTGTATGTTTGTTTTTAAATCTCTAAGTGCACCTTTAAAAATCAGAACAGCTTGGCCCATATGTTTGATTTGATCCGATTCACTCAGTCGACTCACTTAAATGAATCAAACAGAAACGATTCAGTTGCGTGCAGGTGAAAGTTTTGCTATAAAGGACACTTCCTCATGCACCACCCTTATTTTTAAGAAACATGACTACATACAAACACAGTTTTTTTTTTCCTCTCTGAGGCAAGCAATTAGCCTAATTAGCCTAATAACACCTTAATAAAAATTAAAAATCATCCCTTCATTAGCATAGTACTTATTCATTATCATATTTTAGAAGGACAAACATGATGCAAAAGTGTTTTAAAAGGCCGGTAAACTGCAATATGATGTTACTTTTTATGATTTTTCTTTATTATGACAGGTTATAAATAAGGTGGAAATTAAATGAATGAATCAATGAATCAATTACAGAGTATTGCAAAAAGTGTTTTTTTTTTTCATTCACACTTCCATAAATGCAACATCGAACTATCCAAACGTCAACCATGTAACCTTTAAAGTTCATTTCATTACACAGCTGTCCAGTGCATTGTGCAGCATCTCATCTGAACGGGATTAATATAGACCTACATCAGCTGTTAAATACTGTAAAGATGGTGCATGCATTTATGTAGTCACTAATATTGCATAACGGTGCATGGGTATAGATCTTGACAGCTGTGTGCTGAAAAACAACAACAACAACAACAATAAAAAAAAAAAAAAAAGAAAAAGAAAACAACAGCGCCTTGCAAATTTCATGCATATCCAAGTCGCAACTTGACTTACCTTAAAGCACAGTGACAAATCATCTTATAAATAATCCAGTTTTCTTCCCACGTCAAGGCAATAATTCTGTAATTGAAGCTCAAACCCTCGGAAAGAACAGGAAGGCACTTTCTTGCACGGTTAAAAGTCTGCGTCTTGTCCAGGACGTCATATTAATCCACGCTTGACATTTCTAACCAGGCGAGACGCGCGTGCCCTGAAACGCGCTCGCTCCCGTGGGCTCGGCAACGCGCGAGCTCTCGGTGTGATGTATCCTTCCGCCGTGACCATTACGTTAAAACGCCACCCTCCCAGCGCGGTCACGACACCCTTACAGCGTGAGGAAATCCCCGTGGAAACCGCGTGCGAGAATCTCTCAGGAGCGTGTGAACAGGGGGTCGAAGGAGCGCGCAGTGACTGTGCCGGGAACTGTTTCTTCCTCCGGAGGTGTAAGGATATCAGAGGTGAAGTGGCGAAGCCGGAACGAGCCGCTTTTCGAGGCGTGGGCCGCGTCGCTCTTTTTTTTTTTTTTTTTTTCTTTTTTTTTCTTTTTAAAGACACACTACGTGATAAAGAGCATGCTTAACTACTAGTATGACAAAACAGCACGCAATGTTTACTTTTAAACAATATTTAGTACCCTAGTGTGTGTTTTGCTTCCTAATGCTGGTTCAAAGTCCCTACTCCTTCAATAAAGTGTTATAAAGTGTTATTACAAGGTGTGTAGCATGCATGCATGCATTGATGCATCCTCAGAAATGTGTTTTTTTTTTTTTTTTTAAATAATCTGCATGCTATTGCATGACACACTTTTCATGCACAAGTCTTGTACGTTCATTTCATTCATTAAGTGCGTGGACAGTTGTACCTTTTTCTGTTTCCATGCATACAGCGCTTTGGATGAGTAAGAAGAAAGACCTAAATTGGCTTAATTGGGGTCATACACTCACCAGCCACTTTAATAGGAACACGAGTCAGCCAGTCATGGGTCAGCGGCGCAGTGTGTAGAATCATCGTGCACATCCAGGTCAAGAGCTTCAGTTAATGTTCACAGTTGTTCAAACAGCAGAAGGAGGAACAAATCTCAGTGAGCTCGGTGTCTTTGACCGTGACACAGTTGTTGATGCCAGTCTGAGTATTTCAGAAACTGCTGATCTCCTGGGATTTTTCTACACACAGCAATGTCTAGAGTTTGCACGGAATGGTGCGAGAAAAAAAACCAAAACAAAAAAAACATGGAAAATAAACATGGAATTACAGAGGAACAGGAGAAATGGACTCAGTTTTTACTATTTCTTTCTTCCCGACTAGACCACACACTCAAACCAAAACAGATATGTGGAAGAAGCAAAATATATATATATATACAGCCCATAGAGAGAGCTAGGAATGTCAAAGCGTTTGAGTTTTTTATTGCAAAAGGACAGAAAAAATGTCAAAGCGCAAGAGAATTTCACTGTTTGCTCCTTGAGAGTGAATCTAATATTTTCTAGTTATAAGAAAAGGGCAATGTCTCTCAGCCTGTGTACAAAGCAGGAGGGGAAGGAGGGGATTTTTCCATCGAAGAGGAATCTGGATAAAAGTGTACAGAATGCAATAACATCAGATTGTGAAGTGGACACGGAGGCGCTCTTAGACTGGACACCGAATAATGCAGCTAAGGGGCAGGGATCGATGTCATACGGAGGAGAAGTAAACACAGATTGCCAAAAAGTAGCTAAAAGAGGGACAAAGCCAAAACATACAGGACAGGGTGGCTGGGGTTCGAGTGACCCCTATAACATATGGGTCCAAATTAGGTTTGATCTTGACAAGTTAGGCCTTTACTGGGTAAGGCTATGTCAAATACGAAGTTCCTGTAGGTCCTGTTCCGACTGTTGTATAATTTTGAGATGGTGAGCTTCAGTTCTGATGGTGGAAACACCTTGATGATGAGAGAGGTCCGACTGGAACGCTATGGCAACTCAAACAATCACTCTTTACAACCATGGTGAGCAGAAGAGCATCTCAGAATGTACAACACAACAAACTTTGGGGCAGATGGGCTACAAAATCCCCTGAAAATCCCCCTCAAACACACACACACACACACACACACACACACACACACACACACACACACACACACACTTCAATCTTGATAGATTAAAGACATATAATCCCAATTCAATACTTTTCAATTCCAGGTTTTAACACTGAAATTGTGGAAAGTTCAAAGTTCAACGTTTTTCAAAAAAAGCTACTAAACTGTAGGTTTAACTGTAATCTGTGTTTTATTCATTTCTTGCTCTTTTATATTTAATGAACCAGTGTGATGGCGCCCCCGTGTGTTCACACGCCACACTGCAGCTCAGTGAATTATTAAGTTCAAGTCTAAACCTCAAGTCAAATACAATCACGTAATATCATGAAACAAAGAGCTATTAAGTCAAAATAAGGAGATTAAATACAATAACATTAAAATATTTATATACTATTTTACAATAACGACATTATATTTTGAAAGTCCGATATAATGAGACAAGTGGAAATATTTATATAATCTTATAACGAGATATTCAGTCAAAACACGGAGATATAAAGTTAAAACAATGACATAATATCTTGAAATAATGAGACATTAAGTCGAAATATCAACAGAATATCTTGAAGTAACAAGTCATTATGTAAAAACTAACAAGATAATAAAATATTGACATAATATCTTGAAATTAATGATTAATAAGATCAAAATAATTAGATATTAAGATGAAATAAGGATAAACTATCCTGGAATAACGAGTTATTAAATCGCAATAATGAAACGATAAGTCAAAATTATGTTATCTTGAAATAAAAGTAAAAAAAAAAAGCAGATAATAACTGTAAATATTGATATCATAATATAAATAGAAATAATGAGTTATTAAGTCAAAAGAATGAGACAAAGTCAAAATGATGTCATAATATCTTGAAATAACAAGTTAAAGTAATTAATAACTCAAAATGTTGATTAATATCTTGAAGTAACTATTAATAAGGTCGAAATAATGAGACTTCAAGTCAAAATAATGACATAGTATCTTGAAATAAAAGTGTAAAAAATACGCAGACAGTAACTGTAAATAGTGATATAATATCTTGAAATAATGAGTTATTAAGTCGAAAATAACAACGTAAGTGCATAGAGCTGTGGTTCGTGACTTCCGTTCCTCGAGTTCTCCCTGTGTCTGTGTGGGTTTCATCAGGGTTCTTCGGTTTCCTCCTACATCCAGAAACATGGCAGATAAGATCAATTGCCCCTAAGTGCGAACGTGTGCGCATTCGAATTGACCGGTGTCTCATTTAGGGTTTACTCCTATGCTTGTGTTCCCACAAAGAGCCTACTGTAAGAGTGACTGAGTGAGTTCATGTGTTAACCTGTAATGCGTTCATGTGTAATGTGTTAATGTAGACACCAGGGGGCAGCACTAGTCTGTAACACACAGAGTGCAGATCAGCTGAAGTTGCGGTAACTGAACTCACACGGCTATTCACTCAAATCCAGTCTGTAAAATCACATCCGTACCCATCATACACGAATCTCTTTATGACAGTGTGATAATAATTCAGATCATTAGTAAACCCTCTGATAAAGATAACAGAAACCCATGTTTCTGCTTTCTCTGCGCCTCTGCCTCTTCTTTCCTTACAGACTTTTAGGAGTGACTCTCACGTCAGGGTAGAGGAGAAGTGATTGTTTTCAGGACACAGACACAATTAGGCGGATCTTCTGAGCTTTACATCCTCGAATTTATAGCAGCTGTAAACAGTCGCTCTCTCTCTTGAAGTTAATAAGATAAAAAAAAAAAAAAAAGCACGTCATGTTGTCATGTTACCAAAAAAAAACCCCACAAAGCACAGACTCCTCTATCCTGAAGATGTCCACCTCTGACTGCAACAAAGTGCTGGAACTGGAGACTCCTTCCAGAAATTTTAAAGAAACATTCATTCTCCTTATAGAAAACTTCTATGATGGAGCGTCCGTCCTATGAATGAGCGGTTACGAGCGCTTTAATATAAACCTGCGCTACTGTCAGGGCTGCTGTTATAGAAAATTAATCAACACCTTCTGACCAATCAGAATGCAGAATGTGGGAGCCTACAGCTCAGCTATATGTCGTCCACACACCCTGGATCAGAGCCGTCGTTTCCAGCCCAGAATTTTGGAATTTAAATCACAAGGTTGGAATATTTGGACTCTTAATTCCATCTTCCTGAGAGCGAGCGTGAGTGAATCATATACACAGAGACAAACATCAGCCCCCGCGGTGGAAAAAGCCCACACAGTGTCAGGCCGCGGTTTGATGATGTCACGGGTGGAGGAACGCTACATGTCCGTGCTGATCCTCGATTTGAAGGTGGACTGCAGTTTCACAAGGCGCTACGCTGAAGATCGCTGGTTCGGAGAAAAACAATCCAGTCATTAAAACCACTCCAGCGTTTAAAGGATTAAGAGCCTGTGAGGAACATTGTTTACCTGTGTGCTTTAGGATCGTCTAGACTGGAAGAGTGTTTCGTTGGAAAGGTGTTGGCCGTGTGAACACGCACTCTGTTTAGACAGGAATCATCTGTACGTTCTTTTGTACATGATCAGGAAAAAGGGTTCCTTAAAAGGTTCTTTGAATAGCTCACGGTTCTGCATTTTCTGGAAAAAAAAAAAACTTTTTTCCAATACATTCAAACATTAAAAAATTTCACTCTCCTCCTCTCCACTCCAATTTTGTCTCCTATTTCACTTCAGAAAACAAAGAATGTTAGTACCCTCAGTTAGAACCCTCAGGAAGTTAGAACCCTCAGTTAGAACCCTCAGGACGTTAGAACCCTCAGTTACCCTCCTAAAGGAAAGCTAGAGCTGTTAAATGTCCAAAGAATCCTTGAGGAACTCTTCTTTAAACCACATAAGCAGCCCTCTGGTTGAACCCTCAGAGCTTCTGTGTAGCACCCTGCAACAAATCGTCTTTCTCTCAGAAAGGGTTCCCCTAAAAGTAGAACCCTTTTAGGATGCTATGAACCTCTAACTATTCTTAGAGAACCCTTGTAGAATCGTTTCTACATACAGAGACCCCTGAAAGATGACCCCATGACAGCTTCTTCTTCAGTACTTCTAGAAATAAAAAGGATTGTTCAAGGGTTCTTTGGATATTTAAACGTTTTACATTTTGGGGGGGAAATTAAATTAATAGCTGTTTAAGCTTTAAAGGTTCCATTTAGAACCCTATAACTAAGGGTTTTCTAATCTAAATGTTTCCGTTAGAGCCCTCGCAACAGGATAATTAAGCTGTTAAAGTGTAGGACACTTAGAAAATTTAAATCCTTAATGGGTCTTCAGCTAGTGTCCACTTCTTAAGTGCTCTTAGTAAAAAAGGTTCTTGAGTGGTTCTTTGAACGGGTTATGGTTCTACTTTTTTTTGGAAAAAAATATTCATCTATCATTCATCACCTTTTGATCCTGACCCCTTCTGCTCCTCCTCGCTGCTTGACCCATCCTGATGCCCTACTTCTGGTTGGAGTTCTCGTTGGTTGAGTTCGCTCGCTGCTGCTGGGGCCCCATATGGACGGCCTGAAGAACTGTTTGCTGGGGATGGTGCCACCTGG
>JAKKZJ010000017.1:21829993-21841168 GCA_033441845.1 Pangasius mekongensis | reverse complement strand
TCAATCGTTTACACTGTTTACAGATTACAGAGAACTACTTTCATCCTGCTTTCATAATCCTAGAAGAAATGCTCAAATTGCAAGCAAGCAGGAAAAGGGAAAAATAATAAAGGATGTCTCTTTTGATAAAAACACTAAAGAACAAAGAACGGACTTATCCCGTGTACGGCGCTGAAGCAGATATCTGTCTACTCTAGTAACGTGGCCTCTTTGTGTCGCTGGAGAAAGACGCGGGAAAGATGATCTGTCTGAAAGGCTTTGATGGGTCTGAAACTGAAACGTGAGAGTCCTTCAGGGGCCTCCAGGGGGGGTTAATGTGTTCCCTATCAAACAATGGGAGCTTTATTTTAGACCCTGATTCTCACTTCTTGGACTCTTCGATTTGTTCAACCTCGCTGGATTCGTCCACCACTTTCCCGTTGATCATGGTTTGAGTGACCACCTTGACGATCTTCCTGGTGCGAACATCAGGCTCTTCTGCAGAGAGTAACAGCAAAAGTCAGTCAAGAAAGTGAGGGTGATATGGAGAGAGTTTTTTTTTTTTTTTTTTTTTTTTTACACATGGACGTGTAAGGTTTGCGTAGCCAAGGACGTGCTGCTCTGTTTTGCTACGTTGCTCTGTTTACGGCGTTTAATCTGTCATTAGTCTACAGACACGGCCTCTGTTAGTCGCCTTGCTGCTATGAGACGTGTGTAGACCTCTCGGCCCTTTTTGTACCAGATAAATAGATGAGATAATATTGTGATGTATTTTTAACCCAGGGCTAACTTTTCTAATCAGATTGAACTAGGTTAATTTATGCCTCCAGGCTGTGAGAATAGGCAGGGTGGGTCTCGAGCAAAAGAGACCTCTTATCAAAGTGAAAGCTGCTTATGTCACGGGGTAACATGGGTGTGAATGTGCCACTTATTTCCCTTTGTAAACATGTTAACAAAAGCACATATGCTTGCATGCTTGAATACTCACTCTTAGGAGGTGGAAGGACTTCCTTAACGCTGCAGGAGAAAAGAATAAACAGAAAATCAGACGTGAAATAAACTAGACTAGAAGACGAAATAGACTAGCCGTAAGTACAACCCTTGATTTAAGTACTCACGCTTCCTCGCCCTCCAGCAAGCGCCTGTAGGTGGCGATCTCCAGCTCCAGGTTCTGTTTGATGCGCAGGAGCTGCTCGTAGTCGGTCTTGTTGCGCTGCATGTCGAGCCGAAGCTGAGAGAGATCCTCCTCCAGCTGGTTCAGCGTGGCCTGCAGACGCTCCATCTCCATGGCGTACTTCTGACCCATTTCACCCAGGTTCCCTTCCAGGGCGGCGACCTGCAGGACGGGACACGGTCAGAATTCAGTGGTTCTTCCAACATAAAAACCAGGGATCAGAAATGTCATGGTGAACAAAAACGTGTACTGAAAACGAATAAACATTTTCATTGAACATAATCAAAAAAATGTGAACTCTAAATTGTTCCATGTTATTTTTAAAAATGCTTACTTGGTTAATAACATTATTTTTCAAGTTCTAGTGTGATTTCAAGAAAGTATACCCTAAAGCTAAGCATTTTCCCAAAAGCCCTGTCCAGAATGTGTCACTTCCTGTCTGGCTTCAGGAAGATCCGGCATTAGATAGCCACAATAACTGAGTTTTCGAAAGACAGGGTGACAAATAAACACACACATTTCTGCTTAAATACAGTATGCGTTTTTTTTAAATGTATTTTTATCCATACCCCAGGCTTCCTATAAGCAGAGTCAGCTATCACATGTAAAGACAGATATTAACCTTTTATCTTTTATTTCCTTCTGACCATTTTCCACTGAAAGAAGGGGATGTGGGAAGCTTGAGCAGGAATGTAAACAATAACTTTTCTGTTCGAAACAAACTGAAATGAAAAATCAGTCGTTTTTAATCCCTGGAAAAAAACGGATGGCAAAGTCAGTGCAATAGAGGAAAACCAGATAAACCTGTTGTTTCTAATAAAAAAATAAAAAGACAGAGAGAGAGAGAGTGAGAGAGAGAGAAAGTATTATTAGGTAACTGATGATTTTGCCATAGCATCATGCTATACACTCCTAAAAAAAAAAGAAAACTCTTAAAGGCTCTATGGGAATCCTACGACAGAGTGCTTTTTCCCTGTCTGCCTAAGCGACGCTTGATGAACCCATTTTTCTAGGAGTGTAAATATCAAAATCTCATTGGGTTCTCCGTGGTGGAAATGATCTGATGTTGTGTTTGTAGTTGTTAGCCGGTTTGACCGGTTTAATCCAAACCTCCATAACTCACAAACAAGACAGCTTATAAATAATGTCAACTTCAACCCAAGGATATGTATAGGTTGGATTTTGCTCCTAAATAAATCTGTACTGATGGGGGTTTGTGCAATTTACTTTACAGTTAAAGTCTGCAAAATGTTCGAGAACCCCCAGTTTAACTAATATAAACATTTTGATGGTGGTGATGATGATGATGATGATGATGATGATATTGATGATGCCATTGCCCTGCCTACATCCTGTGCCATCATAGGTTCCTCAGCAGGTTTATGGGGTGTGAATGGAATTAATTTCTCCTTCAGGAGCCTGTATTTTGTGTTGGAAATTCACGGACTGGTGTAAGATCAGGTATCGGGTCATGTGCCATCTTCATGTTGGCGGAAAAGCTCTAGACGGAGCACAAGTCATTTTGATGCTACTACAAATTTAGCAAATTAGAAATTGTATATGTGTGTGTGTGTGTGTGTGTGTAGGCTTCTATGCAAACTGTTAATCATATGAAAACAAACGTAGGAAGTGTTTGACAAGCTTCAATGTTTGCACTGGTTCACACATTTCTAATAAGAAAAAAGAGTAGAAATACAACACACACTATATAAATAAAGACCTGGTGTGGCAGGAGGTGTAACACAAGTTCACTGACATTAATCAAGTCCCATGTGATGATAAGACAGATTCTCATTTGCTGCACAGCCGTCGCAGTACCTGAACTGCTGATAAGAAGAAGACTTTCTATGAATTCTTTAGGATATCTTTATTTGAGGTTAGGACGTGATGGATTTTATGTATCCCATGGAACAGGAAATATTTTAAAAAAATGTTTGTGTGCGTGTGTTTGTGTGTGTGTGTGTGTGTGTGTGGGGGGGGGGGTTGCTTGTGTTTCGATCAAACTCTTTCAAAACAGACCCCTATGTAATCTGTTTACAGTAAATGCCCAGCTCAAAAAAGTCAGACCTAAAACAGACATGTCCTGATCCAAGAGCGAGATTGAGTCTTAAGTGGAAATCAAGCTCTCACGAGAAAGGTTGTCGCTGATGCAACAGGTGATACCGAGGGATTATTCAGTCCTCCACCAGCACAAATGTCACTTTAAGTCTACCACTTTAGACGGCATCGCTTTCACATTCTCGACCTGAAACTGACTGACCCGATCAGCCAGGTGCTTGTGGACCGGGAAAAAAATAGGACACAGCACTGGGACACGGGCCGGGCAGCGCTTTGGGGACTTGTGTTTGAAAAGGGCAAAGTCTTAAATTGCGCTGTAATTCTATAAGCACTCTAGAAGTTCAGCCTGTAAACAGGAGCAGTGTTTTTAAAGGTCCCCCCACCTCCCCTCCTTCATCATGATGGTTCTGACCTGTTTGTGGAGGCTCTCCAGTTCCACCTCGAGGGTCTGCAGGAAGCGCTGCCTCTCGGTGAGTTCGCTCTGAGCCCCTCGCAGTGCCTCATTGCTCTCGCGCACCTCCATCTGCACCACCTCCAGCTACGACAGCAACATGGAAAACCTTCAATACACTGTACACGTGGTTCCACAAGGCTATAAGGAATGTTACACAAGGGTACTATAGCGATGACACATTCTGGAACGTTCCATCATTTAATCATTTAGGTCTACAGATTTTAGAAAGCTGGTGTGAAAAAGCTAGAGCTGTAGTTTTCCTAGAGATAGATGTTTGGTCTGTTTACGTAATACGTAATAAAAGTTGCCGATTATTTTCCCATAACAGCAAATGTTTCAGACCTCCTATACCACAGCAATTTGCTAACAAAACTGAAGCGCGTTATACTTTTTAAAATTAGTTTATAGTTACTTTTAACGTTGTGGAACATCCACAAGACAAGTTCTCCCATTTTCAGCTACAAATAGTTGTTCTTTCACTACCCTCTCTTTTTTTCTCATCTTGTCTTTTTATCAAGAAACCACAAACCATAAACTCCTCTGTCCTGAAAATTGACAGCTTTACCTCTGACTGTTATGATGCATTGACACTGGAGACTCCTTACAAGAGGAAAGCTTCACCATGTCAACCATTACACTGTTTTAACCCGTTTAGGTGGAGCGTCTGCTGTAAAAGTCCCTGTGAATGAGCCGTTACTATAGAAACGATAACGTATTAGAACGAGTGCATTAAGATGAACCTGCACTACTGTCAGAGTTGCTGTTATAGAAAATGAATCAACACCTTCTGACCAATCAGAATCGAGATTTGTGAGCATGACTGCTTTGTTTACAGCACTGACCTTTTTGCGGTACCAGTCTTCCGCCTCTTCTTTGTTCTTCTGTACGATGCCCTCGTACTGAGAGCGGAGTTCGGACAGCACCGAGCCGAGTTCTGGACCACGAGCGGCATCCACCTCCACGTTGACGTCCTCCTGGGCTATCCGCGCTCGCAGGCTATCCATCTCCTGCAGAGAGGTCACGTAACTTCATGTGTGTTTCAGCAGCTCAGTGTAATAGTATTTGATTATGGTAAGTGTGTGTAAATTCACATGTTTGCTTAATCGGGTGTGGTCTGTACATGTGCACACAAGTGTGTATGCATCTGCATTAAGAACTTGATACCACGTCGTGCTGTAGAGTAGGTGGAAGTCTTTTCATTATTAACTTTGTCTCTAAATATTTGATGGGAGTCTTATGTTACCTTCTGTTGTCTTTGTAACGACTGTGCACGAATTGCACGCTACTAGGCTCTAAAGCACAGTATCGGCTGATACTCATCGTAGGAAAGCATCCAAAATGACGGAGAATCAATAACTTGAATTGGACTACAAAGGTCTTGTTATACCACGGACAAGAGGAGCTATTCAAGGAGGTTATTCAAGGATCTAAAACAACCTTGATTAATTGACCTATTAAATCTCAATTAAACACATAGTATGAAGGTCATATTTACAATATAATGGACTGTAGACATATTCATATCATGTTCTAATATGTTCATAAAGCATTACACGTTAGAATTATTTAAGAAAATGCATTAAACTTCACAGCCATCTTTATTATCTATTGAGTTTTTTAAAGGACCCTACAAATGTTAATCATCATAAGTTCTAATTCGCAACTCCATACATTTCAAATTTTATTAAAATACTAATGACCACTTTTGAGGTCGATGTTCCACTTTCAATTTGCTTGATGTTGTGCAATTTAGCTCCATAGAGTTATTATTGCTCCTAGCGGTCAGAATAGTGGGAACTGCACTAGTTCCACAGGACAGTTAATGACAGGGTTGCCAGATTGGGATAGTTTAAAATTACTCTGCAGTCAATGAGGTCTTGTTTCACAGAAAATAATCAGAATTAAATCGAATAAATTTGCACAAACAAAGGCAAAGTGTAAGTGTAGACAGCGTGTCTATGATGAACAGAGCCATTTCTACTGTAAGATGTATTGCAAAGATTGGGAGAGAGAAAGGGAATGTATGAGTAAAACAAGCTGCTTAGTTAGTGCTAGTTGAGTGCGATAGCCTCTGGACTTTATGTCGTCCTGCAGCATCACACCTACAGTCACACTGATCCCTACTGGCATTCTTGAGAGAACATACCTCCTCGTGGTTCTTCTTGAGGAAGTAGAGCTCCTCTTTCAGGCTGTCCAGGTCTCCTCGTAGCGTAGCGATGATCTGATCATGGTCTGTCTTGGCCTTTTTCAGAGCCACACAATCCCTCTCCACTGACTGACACATAGCACTCTCAGTTTCCCATCTGGAACATGAACAGACTCTTAAATATCCATCACCACTTTCACTGGATGTTTTTTATTTGAGGAACATTGTGTGTTTTTTTTTCTGCCAAAACATCCAACTGCCTGAGCTCTTAATCTGATACGTTTAATGCCAATGTGTGTACCTGAACAAGGAATGGTTGATTATATTTGGAATTTAACTCTGAAGAACAGTACAAGTTCTATGTAGAAACCAACAACAATGGGTTTTCTTTCCAAAATCAGTTCCAAGTGAAAACTATTTTGAAAGCTAAAACTCATACTCATCTAAAGAACCCTTTAGGAACCCTTTTTTTTTTTAATGAAGATAGATCTTCAGTACACGGGTTAGACACATCTTGTCTAAACTTGCAGAAAAAAAGATCTAATCCAGAACCTGTAATGGTTCTTCAGCTCATCTATTTCAGGGAATAAACTTTAACTATCCCAAGAATCTTTAAGGAACCCCCTTTTTTTTAATGATTATAGATCTTCAGAACATGGGACTTCTGGTCTACACTTTCAGGAAAAAAGATCAATCCAGAACCCATAACTCTTAACTATCCAAAGATCCAAAGACCTGTTGAGGGACCGTCTTTTTTAATGAGTATGGATTGACAGGACAGTGGTTAGACACTCATGGTCTACACTAAAAAAAGGCCAAAACCAGAACCAGTAAGAGATCTTCAGCTAGTCCATTTTGAGGAACCCAAAAATAATAGGGTTTTAATAAAAGATTTATAGAAAATTATAAATAATTAAGAATGATCTTCAATACATGGACACTTCTGGTCTACACTCTCAAAAAAGGTGAAACACAGAACCAGTAATGGTTCCTCAGCTTGCCCATTTTGGGGAAAGAACTCTTAACTATCCACAGAACCTTTGATGAACCCTCTTTTTAAAGCTCTTCAGGACATCGGTTACACAATCTTGGTCTACACTGTCAGAAAAAAGGTAACCTGTAATGGTTTTTCAGCTCGTCCAATTTAAGGAACCCTTAAAGAACTTTTAACTATCCAAACAACCTTCGAGATATTACCCTTAGGTAGTATAGGTACCACTTTCTTAATGAATATAGATCAAGATCTGGTCTACACTGTGTAAAAAGTGTTCTTCAGCTTGTCCATTTCAAGGAACCTTTAAAATCACTCTTAACTGCCCAAAGAACCTTTGAGGAACCCCCTTTTTTAAGGGAGTATAGATCTTCAGGACATGGGTTACACATTCCTGGTCTAGACTCTAAGAAAAAAGTTCAAATGCAGACTCCGTAATGGTTCTTCAGCTTTTAAAGAACTAGATCCAAAGAACGCTTGAGGAACCCCCCTTCTTTTTTTAAGGATGTAGATTTGTTTAAGGCAGAACAGTCATCCCCTCACTCACTTGATTCTGAAGTCATCTGCAGCCAGCTTGGCGTTGTCGATCTCCAGCATGATGCGAGCGTTCTCCAGAGTCCTCTTCCTGACCTGGACATTGGAAAAAAATGGTTTATGAAATAAAATGCCATCACAGCTGGAGACCAAGTTCTTCACCAATGCTTTCTTTAGACGTTTAATCTAATTAAAGATCACATTCTTCATGTTAACAAGTAACTGCTTGATCTGAAGTAGAGACTGAGGCGTGGGTAATCATTAACGAACAGCTTGGCTGGCTAAATGATCCACAGTGAGTGAAACCTGGTTTGGGTATGTACGAACTTCACATTTCCTGCAAAGTAAAGCCGTGCGATTTCAGCAGTCTTTTAAGATCGTTACTCATCACGCTGTACGAGATGACAGTCTGAGGTCTTTAACAGACGGCGTGATAGCGCGTGTCCTCCATGTCAGATTATACAGTGAAGATCCTCTGAGGATAGACCTGCGATTAAAGGAAATCACTACGCTTACATCATCAGTTCGGAAATCAGCTCATGCAGAAAACTTGCTCGCATAAACAAAAACATTCGTAAGTTAATCAGGAGTTTTCTTTTGTCCATTGGCGTGTTTCGTTTACGTTTCTTCATCACAGCTAGTGTATTTGTAGCTGTCTCGTGAGTTCTTCATCCTACTGATGGATTTTAGAAGAGCGTCATAGCAACACTCACACTACGAGATTGTGATCACTGTCAGAACTTTGTAGTAGGCCATTTCTTTGGCTTTGTACTTGTACTTCTTTGGCTTTGTACTTGTACTTCTTTGGCTTTGTACTTGCTAGATGACAGGAAAGTTGAATGTAATCTAATCTAATCTAATCTAATTTTTGGTCGCAGTGGTACTAAATGAGCAGTTGACTGATAAACTTTGTGCTCTAAGACCGTCAATCTCAACTCAGAGAATTCTTTCACATCGTACGATTTGTGTCTACGACAGCAAAATCAGGCCCACGCGAAATTCACAAAAGTATTTCTTTGATGATACTGTACTTATGAAATGTGAGATTTTTGTTATCTAAAACTGATGTTTTCTAAAGAGGGATCTGGGAACCACCAGTGGTCATGTTGAAACTCAATCAGATGTTGTAGCATTGTAATTTGGTTTTTGGATTGGGTTTAATCCATCAATCTTCTCCTCTCAGTTTGTTATCTGATATTGGAGCTATTGAGGAAATGGCAACCTGAGACTCTGAACTCCATCCAGCCCCAGTGGCCAAAAACCAATTAGATAACCAAGTCCTGAATTACCAAGCCTGGTATAACTCACTGCACCATTGACTCTGATCTATGATACAAAAATTTGTGATTAGGAATTGGACTGCTTCCCAAAACTCTCTATCCAAAAGGTACCAGCTGAAGTGTTTCTGTACTTTTGAGTACGAAAAAGTCAGGAAAAAATGTAGAGCTTATTTTTTTGATGCTTTGGACAAGTATTTATCATAAAGGATTACTCTCTCTCTCTCCTTCCGTCTCTGTATCTCTATCTTAATCCTTCTGTCTCTCTTTCTGTCTCTCTCACCACCTTTTCTTTCTCTCATTGTCTCACACTTTTTCTCACTATTGTTTCTTTTTTCTCTCTATTGTTCTTTCCTTCTTTCTTCCTTTTAATTTATTTCTTCTCTCTTATAGATTAGATTTATAATAGTCTATATTTATTATATAGACATAAACATATTACTCTCTTTCCTTCTGAAAAGTTTAAGAGGTTCATGAATCATGGAAATCCAGGACTTTAAAAGGTTCTTCAGTTTGTTCCTCTGGAGGAACCCTGAGTAGAATCCTACAAGAGAGGGTTTCCCGTATAGAGCGATTTCCACAAACACATTTAGGAACCCATAACCATCTAAAGAACCATTCGGGAACTCTTCTTGAGAGTGTAGGTGTGTGTGTGTGTGTGTGTGTGTGTTATTATACCTCGTGCTCCAGAGCGTGAGCCTGAGCCAACATGGTGTCTATGTCATGGCCTTTGGGAACCCGCTCCAGCATGAGCTGCTTGATGCGGAGCTCGAGGTCGGCGTTGGACTTCTCCAGAGTGCGCACTTTCTCCAGGTAGTTGGCCAGACGGCTGTTGAGGCTCTGCATGGCTTCCTTCTCATTGGTGCTGTTGCCCAGGCCATTGAGCGACAGGTTGGAGAGGCTGTTCAGGTCAGCCATGCTCATGGAGGAAGCACGGGAGAGGGGCTTGGCCGCGGCGAACGAGACAGCCGTTTTGGCTCGGCTACGCCCACTGTCTCTCAGAGATAAGTTGGAGAAGGACGGCTGTCTGCCGATCGAGAAACTCCGCATGGACGAGGATGTCATGATGTCTGTGGACATGAACACACAGTAGCTGTTAGATACATCCATGTTCATCAGATTTAAAGTGTAATGTTCTTTCATAAATATCTGGTTCATATTTAGATTTGGCTTTAGGACTCTTCTTGCTTATAAACTCAACATCTTTTCAATTTAATAGAGATCACGTCTCACACTCGACACCTCAGGAGTCCTGACCATTTACATTTTTATCCATTTTATCCATCCTGAAATTATATCCTCAGTATCAGGGGCCATTGTGTTCCTTTGTTTTGTTTTTGTTCAAAAAGATTTCGCCATTAAAACATTAAATATTTCTTCTTTGCTTGTTTTTCATCATTTTAGATGAATTTTTAGGGCTAAAATTAATGAACGATCTTTAATGACCCGGTTGTGTATCAGTGATTACTGATCACAGATCACCATTACTGCCTGATCTACTGCTAATATGGATCACTACATGCTTTAAAAAAGCCAACCCCACTTTTCCTAAAATTGATGTATGCGTATGTAAAGCCCATTTGATCAGAGATTTTATAATAACAGAATAAAGAATCGTGAATAGTGTGTAGAACAGCCGACGTCCAGGTTGATTCTCTTCACGCTCTGATCTCTGTCATTTTTCATATTTGGAATCATGAATATTAGTTTTCTAGGCTTGTGACTTTTTGTGTGCCAAAACAAACAAAAATGAATAAAAATCTGTTTGCTTGTGTTCCAGTTTTCATTTTGGAATGAAAACCAAGTACAGCTAGACAAAAAAAAACCCTTAGCATTAAAATAAAAATACAAAAATACCAGTGAACCAAACCAACCCCCTCAACTTTCCTTCTTTTATTGCCCAGTGTGAGAGCGTAACCGTCTGCACTTCAGAGAATAAACACCTTCTTTCTACAGGACACACACCAGATCTTTCACACGCCTGTAAAAGTCATTCGTCTCATGCCTTACTGCCTCTCCATCTCCGTCTTTTTTTTCTTTTCTTTCTTTACTGTACACCGTCAGTGTGCCTGCTCAGGTTCCTACAGCTTTCCTGCTAAAAGGTAGCACAGGTCTGTGAGCAGAATCAGGAAATCAAGCGCATGTTTCTTTTATTAAAATGTGCACATTTGGAGCTTCAACAAACAAATTGTCCTGTTTTCAATAAATCACAAAATACGAAACCACAATGTGTCAATCCTTTCTTTCTTTCTTTCTTTCTTTCTTTCTTTCTTTCTTTCTTACATGGTTTTCTCTCACTTTAAAGTTTTTAATGTCTATATTTATTACATAATTTAAAATGAAACATGACTTTCTTTCTTTCTTTTTAATCTCTCTTGTCTTCTGTCTTCTTTTCCCCCTCCTTTTCTTTCATTCTCTATCTTCCTCGTTTCTTTATCTCCCCTGTGGCTTACAGCTGCTTTTAATTATTTGAGTATAATATGATTTAATGTAAAGAAATATCAAAACTCAACCGAAGCTCTATTTCTTTCTTTCTTTCTTTCTTTCTTTCTTTCTTTCTTT
>JAKKZJ010000017.1:21779955-21815885 GCA_033441845.1 Pangasius mekongensis | reverse complement strand
TATCTATCTATCTATCTATCTATCTATCTATCTATCTATCTATCTATCTATCTAGTGGCTGTATTGTTGCCCTGTAATGTCTTTCTTTCTTTCTTTCTTTCTTTCTTTCTTTCTCTTTCATCCCGTGGTCATATGCTGGGCCTGTAATATCTATCTATCTATCTATCTATCTATCTATCTATCTATCTATCTATCTATCTATCTATCTATCTAGTGGCTACATTGTTGCCCTGTAATGTCTTTCTTTCTTTCTTTCTTTCTCTTTCACCCAGTGGTCATGTGCTGGGCCTGTAATATGTAGACTGTATGTAATGTTTTTATTGATTGATTTATTGTTTTTATTGTTTTTATGCTTTTATTTATTTATTTATTTATATTTTTCACCTGATGGTCATGTGCTGGGCCTGTAACCTACAGCCTGTCAGTAATATTAATATATATTAATATTAACATTAATATATGATGTGCATGCTGTAAGTGTTAACTCATTTACACTGACAGAAAATTAATTTTCTCCTTAATGTAACAGAAGTAGTGATTTTTTTATTTTTTTTTACAGCAATTACAGAACACGCGGAAAAACGCGTCGAAACTGAAGATTATATTAAAATAAAGAAGGAAATAAAACTACGAGCTCTTTCCTGAATGGAGCCGAGAGAGTGACTGAGTGACAGAAACACAAAAACTAATCTAATGATAAGTGTGTGAGAGAACACTAATTATAATCATATTCTTTTAAATCCAGCGCTGCTACGAGCACACTTTACACCGCCGGGCCTTGATTACGCAAAACGTCAGCGAATGGCGTTATTTTTTACCCTTTTTTGTTACTGAATTTTCATTGTTACTCATATTCCTGCATGGCCTTGTGTTCGAGTTGAACACACGCCGTAAGAATGTGTGTGTGTGTGTGTGTGTGTGTGTGTGTGTGTAAGATAGAGCTCAGCTTCATAAAGCAAGCAGAATAATGTAATCATGGGATGAATGGCTGTGCTTAATTGCTTGATTTGATGCGTCTTTAGCTGAGCTCTTTAAGGTGATGACTAAATGAGTGGATCAGTGTGTGTGTGTGTGTGTGTGTGTGTGTGTGTGTGTGTGAGAGAGAGAGAGAGAGAGCGAGAGAGAGAGATGGGAAAAAGAGAGAGACAAGAAGAATGGGAAAAATCTCTTGTTTGTGTAGACAGCATGTGAAATATGTGTGTGCGTGCATGCGTGTGTGCGTGTGTGTGTGTGTGTGTGTGTGTGTGTGTGTGTGTGTGCGTGCGTGTGTGTGTGTGTGTGAGCTTTGAGACGAGCTCCATTATGCATGTCTTGCTCTGAAGAAGGAGTTTACTCGGAAACTAGAGGGATTGTTTATTCCTGCACTTTTGCAAAGCCTTGTGCAGGATGTAGATTTTTTTTTTTTTTAACCGCCTGCATTCGATATAGGATGTGTGTTTAGAGAACATCCTCCTAATAAAAAAAAAAAAAACCACACACACACACACACACACACACCATGTTTTTTTTTAAAATGTTGTACATAAAATGCAGTATTATTATTATTATTATTATTGTTGTTGTTGTTGTTGTTGGTTTATACCATAGTACGCGTTATATTATACTTCATTAAAAAATAAATACAAATTAGATACAAATTCGTAATTATAATAATTACAACAGATGCTCGTTTGAATTACAGTATTATAATTATATAATACATATTGTTGCAATCAAACAATTGGGAAATATTTCTTAAATCTTAGAAGCGTGTGATTTCATAAACCTGCTGCTGATATGATTATAAAAGCACAGAAAAAAAGGCAAAGACGTGTTTTTTTGACGTGAATGTGAATCATAATCTGAATAAATAGACTGATGTACAACATTTACAGTGAATAAATAGTCGCATGATGCTATCAATTTATAATAATAATAATTATTATTAAAATAAGTTAAATAATAATTTATAAAATATTAAACAACAATTTAGAACATGGCACCTTTGTTGGCAGTCCACCCAATCTTTAGGTGAGCAAAAGTATTGGAACAGATAAGTCTTAAAGTAAATAACACGTAAAGTTTGGTTGCGTGTCTCTTGCTTGCAATAACTGCGTCAAGCCGGTGACCCACTGACATCATCAAACTGCTTCATTCTTCTTCTTCAGCTTCTTTCAGTTGTTAGTTTTGGGGGGTTTCTCTCTTCAGTCTCCTCTTCAGGAGGTGAAATGCTGCTCAGGTGGGTGAAGGTCTGCTGATGGACTTGTCCAGTTTAAATCCTTCCACTTTTCCCCCTGATGAAGTGCTTTGTTGTGCTGCAGTGTGTTTTGGGTCGTCGTCTTGCTGCATGATGAAGTTCCTCCCAATTCGATCGGATGCATTTCTCTGTAAATTGGCAGACAGAATGTTTCTGTAGACTTCCGAATTCATTCTGCTGCCACCATCATGATCTCCATCATCAGTAAAGATTAGAAGCCGTGCAAGCCCAAGCCATGACACTACCTCCACCATGCTTGACCAGTGAGCTTGCATGTTTTGGATCATGAGCAGGCAGATCTTTTCATTCTCCACACTTTAGCCTTTCCATCACTTTGGTAGAGGTTCATCTTGGTTTCAGAACTTTGGTGGCTCATCTCTGTATTTCTTTGCAAAAATCCAATCTGTGCTTTTCATCTTGTGGTGTGACCCCTGCCCTGTGGAGGCTGTTGGTGATGTCATTAACTGTTGTTTTTGGGTTTTTCTTCATAGCTCTGACAGTGTTTCTCTCAAAAACTGCTGTTCTTTTCCTAATGCTTGTGCAATGGCTTTTAATGATTTTCCCTCTTTTCTTCAAAATGGCTTGCTTTTCTCCCAGAGACAGCTCTCTGGGCTTCATGTTGTTTTATCCCTTTTAATAACAAAGAGGTGAAACCTCAGGCTCAGTCCAAGAGTAGATGTTCAGAGCTATAAATTATTTAAGCAATCAATCTAACAACACCCATGAGTCACATGTTCCAATATTTGGGATCACTTGAAAAAATGGGTGGGTTCAAACAAAAGGTGCCATGTTCTCAGCTGTTTAACACGTCTAGGTGTAAATATCAGGAAATGAAAGCTGAAGTTCTGATCTATCTTCTCATATTCAACTTTTGATCTCAAACCCAAATGTCTTCTGCGTATCAAAAACCAAAGAACTGGCCTTGCTGTTCCACTGCTTTCTGAGGGGACTTTATATAACACACTTGGGAGGAAAAGGTTGAATCTAGAACGGTTAATGTTTTTAGTTGTCTCTCTGGGGGAACATTTAAAGGTTCTGTGTAGAACCCTACAGAGAAGGTTTGAAGAAGAACCCTTTTAGGAAGGTAAGAACCCTTAACTGTCTAAATGAACCCCTTGAAGAACCCTTTTTTTCCCCTGAGAATGTAGGTTGCAACAGTGAAATAAATGTTATATACAGACGTTATGCACAGATGTTAGCCTATATACAGATGTTATGTACAGATGTTAGCCTATATACAGATGTTATATACAGATGTACAGATGTCGTCGTGCATTGATTATTTAAAAGAAATATAAAAATAAAGACACAGCCTCGATTCTGACATTTCTGCACCCCGGGAGAAACACCTTCGACTTCCCACAAAGACTTTTTTAAAAGTCTCCTCGGCACGAGCGGCGGAGTTGCTGATCGATATGCAAATCAGCGTGATGAATATGCATGAGCGGGCGCCGGTAATTGCACGTCAGCGCGGCGGCGCGCGGTAATTTCGGCGGCTCGGGGATCCTGCAATCAGCGCTCTATTCATTAACACCGGAGCCATTTCATCACGCGGCCACTCGAGTCTGCCAATCACCCCCCACCCCCCACACTGCACACACACACACACACACACACACGCACGCACGCACACACACACGCACGCAAGTCGCCGCGTGCAGAAAGCGACGTGGAAATAGTTTCAATTAGCAGCACGAGCCAGGGGCGCGTGGCGTGGTGTTAACGACGCTAAACACCGTATTTACGGAGCCTTTGAAGCCATGAATGGCCCGTTAACACACTGCAGAGGGAACAAAAGGCAAAACTTAACGAAACTGCATCATTTCACGTGCTCGTGTCACCTTTTTTTTTGCCCCGCGCGAGGTTGTTGGCCCGGGTGCCTGGCAGTGGCGTGAGCTCGCGCTCGTTAGATGCTTGTTTCAGTGGAGAGCAACAATTACCTCCAAACACAAAAGGAATAATGTGGACAAAAAAAAAAAAAAAAAAAAATTAAATGTCCAACGGAGTAACGCGCGCGCGAGGCTCTTGTGGCGTCTTTGTCCCAGGCAATCAGACACTTTTCTTTTGTTTCATAAAAAGCGTCACGCACTCAGAAGAACGGTTTTATTTTCTGACTGCGATTTAACACTTATATTAAGAGAAACGTGTAGCTTTTAAAACACTGAACTTTATTCACTGCTCTCTCTCTCTTTCAATCTCTCTCTCTCTCTCTCTCTCTCTCTCTCTCTGAGGCCCTTTCCGGAAAATCACACACTTCACATCTCAGTCATTTTCAGACATGTAGTGCATGCTTTTTTTCCCCCCCAATGATAATTTATTCTCACATGATGTCACATGATGTACTTATAGGCACAGGCATATAATGCGTGTGTAGAACCCTTTTAGGACACTACAGAACCCTTAACTATTCAAATATATATATATTAATATGTGTGTGTGTATATAACGCAGATTCACAGGAAAAAAAAAGTCAAATCTAGAATCATTAATGGTTTTTAAAGTCCCTCTGCTGGAACTGTATCAGAGAAAGTTCCACGTAGAACCCTTTAAGGAAGCTTAGAACCCTTAACTATTCAAATTCAGATATAGTATAATGTGTGTGTGTGTGTGTGTGTGTGTGTGCATATATAAAATAGACACTCTTAAGGAAAAAAAAGTCTAATCTAGAACAGTTGTTTGGAGTCCCTCCGGGGAACCATATGAAGGTTCTGTGTAGAACCCTACAACAGACTGTTCCCTTATCAGAGAAGGTTCAAACTAGAACCCTTTTAGGCCACTAAGACCTCTTAACTAATCAAAAATAGATATGGTATAATATGTGCGTATATAATACACACACGTAGGAGAAAAGGGTCAAATCTAGAACCCTGGTGGGTTTTTTTTTTAATACGTCTACGAGAACATTTAACATTTCTGTACTGAACCCTACAAAAGAGTGTCTTCTTATCAGAGAAGGTTTGAAATAGAACCCATTTAGGGCACTAAGAACCCTTAATTATTCAAATACAGACAATGTGTGTGTGTATAAAATATATTTAAATCTTTGATACAATCTTTGATACGGCGATGTTTTCCTTAAGGAGGCATTTATTTAACACTTGTGGAAGGAGTCTCCAGTGTCAGCATGTTGTAACACGAGAGAATGATTTAAACAGCACATAATTATAATAATTTAATAATAACTTTCAGTAATCTAAACATACTAAAAGCTAGTAAATAAAACACAAGCCAACTGAAGCAAAGAAATATACAGTAGAGATAATAATTAGAGACGGCACTCATCCGATACGCCAAGAAAACTATGTAAATAAGAATTAATTAATTTCTTATTAACATAATAAGAAAATATATTGGATATCGGATCCTGTAACAAATGGTATTTATTTCTGGAACTGGAAATGTTTACATATAATAGATGCTTGACTGTTTTTTTTTCTGTTGTTAGGATTGATTTTATTATATTTATACTTTATTCCATATTATATTCATTATATTTACAATGTAAGCGATGAACGAGTTTAACTCTGAGTAATGCTAATACTAAATACTAATAATAAAAATAGAAATGATAAAACAATTAATAAAATTGGAGATTAACAGAGGAAAAAAGGGATGCACAGATCAAAAGCAAGGGTGAAAAGGTGTGTTTTGTAAGCAGATTAAGATTTAATACTGAGAGAACCAATCAGAGGTAAAGCTTTGACTTGACGTTTTACGAGGAGTTTACGCTTTGAGGTCTCTCTGTAACATGACAAGCTGCGTTTCTTTTTTTGTTTTGTTTTGTTTTGTCAACTTGAAGAGAGAGAGAAAAAAAGAGAGGCTAGTGAGGGAACGACTGTTTTTAACGTAAGTGAGAACTTGTTTCATGGACGTTCCACAACATTATGTAACAAAAAAAACACATAAAAATTGTAATCGTTGGCCTATTTCGGTGGAATAAGAGTAGTAAACCTCTTCGGGACATGCTGTTGTAGGAAAATAATCAACTTCAATGTGGTAACAGTAAGTCCACTTCATCACACTGACTCATTTCCTGTAGCAGCACGACACGGAGTGATTGATTCGGACGGATTTTGGTGTAACGCTCTGTACAGGCTGCGGTTCTTCTCTCTGACAGTAGGGGCGCCGTTGCAGTTGTTCAGGTTTGGAGGTTTGGGTGGAACACATGGCTTAGGACCAGAACCCATCCGGCTCCACATGGCTCTCAGTGAAACCTCTCATCCTCTCTCCGCCTGCCGCATTCTTCGCTGTTCATGTTTGTTTCCATACAGATTCCACAAGTACAGCTGTCCATTTTCCAGCGAATCATCGAACTCCGTAAATATATCCTCATGATGTCATCAGTAATGGCTTTCGATTTTCAGTTACACCCAACGTGTTTGGTTTGCAGCAGCAGCGTGTTTAGCTTTGCAAATCCACACACACGCAGAGCGCTACCGGTCGATCGGACACGGGCTGATTCAGCCGTGCCCTCCGTCTCTCCACCTCTTTTGGATGAAAAAAAAAATGTCTTCAGGATTAAACCACAAGTCCAGTTGTTTTAGCTCTCGACTAGCTCGCCATCTCAGGGATTTGCATGACTGCAAACCTCGGTCCTTCTCACATATCACAGAAATCGGTGTCCAAATTCCCCCAAAACCTCAAACCCGACGGTTCTGCTACCTGGGCTCGGTTACGGTGATGCTATCGTTAGATGTTCTACCGTAGTGTCTTACGTTTTATTGCGAATAACAAATTAAGAACTGATAAAGAACCATTGTGTTCTATGTGAAAATGTTGACTGGCCATAGTTAACTCCCAGAAAGGAACTGTGCCGTATTTTCTTTTATTTATTTATAAGGCAATTTGAGGTATTTTACCCTCTTATCTCTCCTTTATAATCACTTTTAAACACAGCTCTGTTAATACTAGGTCTCAGGATGACCTACTTTTAAATTCTCCCCCTGCTAACACAGACCTGGGTAATCATATATTAGACTCTGAAATGGAACAGTCTCTGAAACATGATCATTTCATCACATTTAATGGTTTTAAATCTAGTTTCTAACCTTTATCTTTGTAATCACATTAATATGTGTGTTAAATCTAAAACTTCTAAGCTTTTATTTACTTAATAAAGCTTTTGTCAAGTTTTACCTGAACTTTTACCCACGTGTCTGTGAAGAGCGTATGCTGTAACGTGTATTTATTCAATCTGTTTTTTTTGGTTTTTTTTTCGTAAACAGTCTCTTGGAAAATATAGATAAAGGAATTAATTCAGTTTCCACAAGTTGTTGCTAATTTCCACCCACCAGCTAGTTTTCTTCCTCACATGACAGACAGCAACCTGAGAACGTGAAGATTCACACTGCTTCCTCCCTCGGGGATATATGAAGCCCCCACATCTTCTCAAACTGGTGCTGATCTGAGAAAAACGGGTTCTTCAAGGGTTCCTTTGGTGAGAATGGATTTTAGCTTCCTAAAGGACTTCTAACTGGTACATTTTTTTGGGTAGTGAAACTCTGAATCCTTGAAGGTTCCCCAGAGAGACAAAGCAAAGAACCCCTCAGCTTTATAGACTACACTCCCAGAAAAAAAGGGCTTGAGGGTAGCTTGGAGGGTTATGGAATTGTAGTGGAAAACCATCTTTCCAATCCCATCATGGACACAAAAGTGGAATCGAAAACTCTTCTTGGTTCTTTAGTTTGTCTCTTTGGGGAAGCCTTAAATGTGTTCTGTGTAGAACCCTACAAAGGAGCGTTCCAAATAAACCTTTAAAAAAGGCTACAGACCATTAAATATCCAAAGAACCCTAGAAAAACATATGAAGGTTTCTTTTATCTAAGAGTTCTAGCTTCCTGAAGAGGTTCTATTTGGAATGTTTCTGATAGCAAAACACCCGGTAATAGGGTTCTACATAGCTCTCTCAAGGGTTCTCCCAGAGGGACAAACAAAATCTTTAATTTTAAAGAAAAAGTCTAGATTACAATGATAAAACTGTTTAATGGATGGCTAAATTCTACACAGAATATTTAAAGGTTCCCCAGAGGGACACACCAAATAACCCTTTAAGGTTCTAGATTAAAGTTGTTTTCTAAGAATGCATGGGCTACAGTCTGAGAAAAAGGGTTCCATGAAGCTTTTTGAATGACAAATGACTTTAGATTCCTAAGCAGGTTATACTTGGAAGTACTCTGTTGCAGGGTAATACCTAGAACCTTCAAAGGTTCTCCCAGAGGGACAAACCAAGAATTAACTTTTTTTCTGGGAGTGTATAGGTTACATTCTCATGAGAGGATTCCTCATGGGTTCTTTGGATGGTAAAGTGTTCTGGATTCCTGTAGAGATCCTACTCGGAACCTTTTCTGAAAGGAAAACACTCTGTTTTAGGGTTCTACGTGGAACATTTAAGGGTTACCCAGAGGGGCAAACCCGATCACCCCATATTATTCCAGATTAAACCTCTTTCTAGCAATGTATAGGCTACACTCTGGGAAAAGGGGTTCTTTGATGGGCTTTGAATGGCAAATACTTATAATTTTATCCTTTCTTCTAGGGTTCCAGAAAGGGTTCCAAGTAAAACTATTTTAAGAGGCCAAAGACCTTTATTTATCCAAAATAATAAAACCTTAAAGAGCTCTTAAAGAACACTTTTATTTTCAGTGTATCAAGAACCAAGTCAGGTTAGCTAATTGTAAAAGTAGGATAATACTTAATAATAAGACAGAAAAAACAGGCCAAAGACAAAACCAGGAAGAACAATGATATGCAAAACTTGAAACAAGGCCTGGAATTAACAAGACATTAAATTCACGATAAGGGTCTGCAAAGGTACTGTGACACGGAAAACTAATCAACAGTGAAACACAGAACTGAACAAGGGAACATAATCAGATGAAACACCAATGACAGGACAGGGGCGGAGTCTAAAACAGAAGCAAAAACAAAACATCGTCGCACTGAGAACACACTCATGACACACACTCTGAGAAAGGGTTCTTATGAGGTCTTTAAGCATTAATTGGATCATTAAGGGTTCTTAGCTCCCAAAGAATGGTTCTACTTGGGACCTTTTCTAATAGGACAACACTTTGTTGCAGAATTTTCCATAGAACCTTTTATGGTTTCCCACAGAACACAATTTTAAACATTTAATCATTTGATGATTAAGGATTTATTTTAGCACCCAGAATAGTTCTCTAAATGTTCTGGGATTTGAGCTAACACTTCTGGTCACTATCACGGAACCACACTGGTTCCACTGCTTCACTTTCTCCTTCCATAACACATTTATTTTTCTCTCTCTTAAGAGGTGGCTGTCCTCGTTGTCTGCTCTTCAGGAAGGGACTTCCCAGTGGTAGGAAAAAGGGGGTCTGGGGAAGAGAGAGCATCTGTACCGGGAAGACCGGCGCTCCGTGGATCCTCCATTGTTTACTTTGACACCGACTGCAGTTTCCTCAGCAATAAATCTGCCCTGTCAGGGGGTAGGATCCTCCCCGCGCTGCCCCTTCCATTGTCTCTCACAGGAAACCTCAGCGAGGAGGAGAGCGGTGTGTGTCTTTGGTTCTGTGAGAGGGCAGGAGGGCAGCAGGAGAGAGTGGACTGGAGTGGAGAACTCGCAGTTAGGTAAACAGCAGCCATGCTTCCTCAAGTTGAAGTGAGTGAAGGACGGGATTTTACTGACCATAACACGGAGGGTTCCGTATTCTCTTAAGATTAAGACAGACCTTTATTATTTCTTATCAGGACTACAGGCATGGCCGCAGTTTCATTCAGCTTTACACAGATAAGTTTACTAAAGTTATTCTTAAAGATTCACTAAGTGCAAAATAAAGACAAATGGGTTCTTCAAGGGTTCCTTAAGGATTCACTGGATAACTAAGGGTTCTACCTGGTACCTATCTGATAGGGAAGCACTCTGTCATAGGATTTCACAAACTCAGAAGCTCAGAACACCAAAAAAAAAAAAAACATGAAGAACCCATTCTTTTGTAGGGTTTAAGAAGTCAAAGTGAATATTAAATGCACTTCTTCATGATGTTGAGATTTTTTGGTTTGTAACAATTTAAACATTGGCAAATTTTGTCGAAAACAAAAGCTTAACATTTCATTGTGTGTATTCTTGAATTAAAACCACATGATTAAAGAACTATTTCTATCCTTCTATTTTTTGACTCTGGTGTTTATTTTATAATCTGTGTGAGGTTAATGTGCGTGACGTGAAATTCAAATCAACTGACTGTGTGGCTGCTGTTTGGATCAATTTAGTAAGTGGCGTAAACTTGTAAAAAAAAAAAAAAAGAAGAAGTGAAAATGCTCAATAATTTATTGCTTCCTCCGAACCTCTGATGTGTGGATGCTTGAACCACGTCACATCTTTATAAATTTTGGTTTCTTTCTTTTCTCTGCTAATTGATTTGAACGCATTAAGTGGAGAAGCATGCGGTCAACATGCAGATTTCAAAATGCATTTAATGTTGGCACAAAGTAGCAGGGAACTGGAGCTGTCAAGATCCCACTGTCTCGCTCCAAAGAAGGCAAAGTGCATAAGGAGACTTGAGATTTGACGGACATGGAAGAAATAAGAACACATGAGCACTGCTCTGGCCTTCGGGACTCTTCGGGAATCAGCCACTGGAGCAACCCATCGATGTCTCACTGACTCAACACCCTGACACACGCCTGTCTGTTCCTCAGGCTCAGTGGGTGGCGTGTGAGAAGGATGATTTCATTTGACAGCAGCTATTGCGCTAATCCAAAACAACGGCCGAAATGCAAGAGAGAGTGTGCGTGTCTGTCTGTGCATGTGCGTGTCTGAGGGGAGGCGGGAGTGAAATTAAATCCTGATGTCAACAGAAATGCAAAGGAACACTAATGTAGAGTAAAGAAGGCTAAAGAAAAGGAAAGGAACAGGAAAAAAGAGGCGGTGTGAGTGACAGAATTGACTTGGCTGCCTCGTAATGGAGGCGTAGCTCAGGGCCAGTAAGTAACACGGAAATGTGAGGCGAGCCGGGAAGGTCTGTGGGGTCTCTGCAGGACAGCCGAGGTCTACGTTAGGGCTGCACGCATTAGCATTTACATGTAGCCTGTCACGAGACAGGTGAAAATAATTACTACTACTACCGGCCTCATTACACATCTGGTTAAGTTTTGGGGGAGAACTTGGTGCTAGGGTGGTCCTCTCACCGCAAGCAGAATGTCCTTTTAATGCAACGCACTCTGGCCCCCTGAAAAAAAACGTGAACGTTTCTTTCATGCAGGTCCACGCGTTAGCGATAGCCATTGGTCCCACTCCAATTATTGATCAGCGAAAGCTAGTTCAAAGGAGGCATCTTTGGAGTCGACTGCGTGCCTGTCAAATTGATTAATTGGTTCATTAGCCGTCAACAGGATACAGCGAGGGGCTCGGGCCAAGAAGGGGAGCGCAGATGTGCGTCCTCGAGACGGGCTCGGCTGCCAAAACCGATCTCTCGGGCCGGGAAGCTCCCTTGGTGACAGCGTTGGCAGAGGCCAGAAGGCTTTCCTCAGTGGAAGTGCATAAATGTGTACTCATGCTCAAGAGCTGAGATAAAAGAGCAGGGAGGGGAGCGCTGTCGCTGGAGTTAAACATCAAGCAAAATTACCGCCGCTCAATTCGGCAACGGCAGAATGGCGCACGTCGAGCGGAGACTTCTTATTTGGTAGCCTGAGAAATGGCTTCTTTTTTATCTTCACTTCTGAGAGAAGTATCTTCAGATGGCTCCATATCAATGAGTAAACAGGGACTCAACGTTTCAATGCAAAATCAATATCCGGCCAAAAGTTCGTCCCATAAACCGTATGACTTGATTCGGGAAGAGTGTTGCTGCTGTTGTCCTTCACGATGTGTTCCACAGCGCTGTTGAATTCTGTATTCTGAAGGTCAGAAGGTCCTGATTAGTTTTCTATAAAAGCAGCAATTCACAGGTTTATATTTCTGCACTAGTTCTAATACGCTATCGTTTCTATAGTAACAGCGCATTCACAGGGACTTGTTAAAACGTGTATACAATCGTTGATATGGTGAAGCTTTCTGTAAAGAGACATTTATTTAACATTTATGGAAGGAATCTCCAGTATCAGCACTTTGTAACAATCAGAATCAGAGCAGTTCATGTTTTGCGGTTTCTTGGTAACATGGCAAGCTGCGTTTTTTTTTTTTTGTCTTATTAACTTTGAGAGAGAGAGAAAGAAAACAGAGGCAGTTTCTAGCTGCTGTAACGCAAGTGAGAAGAACGGACTTGTTTTGCCAACATTCCACAACATTAAATGTAACTATAAATGGATAAAAAGTATGACGTGCCGTTTGTTAATAAATAACAAGTTGTAATTGTTGGTGAATCGTTGTGGTATAAGAGGAATAAAACACTTGAGGATGTGCTGTTAGAAATAGATATATTTGTTATATATAGAAAATAATCCACTTTGGGGTAGTAACAGGAACGCCGCTTCATCACACCATCATGTTGCTGATTATTTTCCTATAACATCACGACCCAAAGAGTGTTAGTCTGACCAACGGTACAACTGTGAGAATTTCAGAATTTATTCATGTACATTAAATGCTTTTTAAAGGTACTCTTTTTGTATCATTGTTTATCCTGATGTCTATTAATCCCCAGGTATTTGAAGTTTTATAAGAGTTTTGTGAAGCCAGTGATCTCCTTATTTGGTCAGATATTTGGTGTGTTGATTCTGACTGATATTCATATTTAATTATCGAGCATAAAGGATGATATCTGGCACACAGCAAGACAGTTTCAGTGTTGTGTACGTACATGGCTCAAACCAAAAGGTCATAGGAATTACACACACACACACACACGCACACACGCACACATGCACGTACGTACACACTCATGTTTTGTGAGGCCTTTGAAGATGCTGTCTTTCAGATCTGATTGCGAGGTCTTGTTCTCCATGGCAACACACACAAAGCAGCGCTTGCATCTTGGACATAAGTAGCAACAGATGCCGAGCTGACCTCAGCTGCTTCCTGGAAACACAAATTTGTCAAAATACGAAAAGTTAAGTTAATGTGGACGGCTTGTTCTTCCTAAGGAAACTGTATGACGACCGTGGGGGATGGGTAGGTTCTTATTCAAGTAACTGTTTATACGCTGACGAAACTGAAAACTCAGAAACTCTTCTGCTCAAAATGAAGGTGCGATTTCATCATGTCGACCCTGCAAAGCTTTCCGAGCAGCTATATTACCTCGACCTAAACCAAAGACGTCTTCAACCTTCATGAATTAATCTTTAAAAAAAAAATCTTCTCAAGTGTGACGGAAGCCAAATTTCCAATCCATGTCTCAGTAAGAATAGAACCAGAGTCCAGCGTAGTTCCAGTTGGTGATTACGGCACTTGCTTGATGAGATCGAGAATCGCAAATCTCCAACACCGTGCCCTCCTCCTTCTCCTCGCCCGGCCGCGGCTGGCGGAAGCAATCACCGTATCAGAGGAACACTTTTGACCGCGTGATATCACCTCCCATAATAGAGGAAAGCACACTGGCCGTGTCCACATGCAATCAATTATTTCTTAAAGAAAAAAAAAACATGTGCACGGGGGGAATTTCGGCCATTAGCTGCATGGTGGGATCATATCCAGGGTAATGGTGGCTCCCAGAACAAACACATTTAAGCAGTAGGTCACAGGGAACAAGCCTGCCGTGCAGGAGATCGCCGTTTTCAGTCTGCTGGACCTCCAATCGTGTGGCAGAGTGAGAGTTTAAGCAGTACTAATTGCACCATTTCCAATAATCCCATGACCCTTGACCTTGTTTTCTGGCTTCTCGTGCTTCCCGAAATCTTTGGAGAAGTTTTGCCAATCCAGGACGTGCCAAAGAAGACAAAGTGCAAATGCAAGGAGAATCAACCTAGCTTAGATATGTGGGGAAGCAGGACAATGGCGTGTTTGTATGTGTCTTTTGGCCGACCAACTTTTGTTTAAATGTTTAGTTTGAGAGATCTTGCGAGGATACACTTATTTTTAAAAAATGACAAAAATGATCCAATTTGTAAAACTTCCATCGTTTTTTTTCCATTATATTTTGATTTGCGAGGTTTTACTGTGATATCAACTCTATTTATCTACTTAAGATTTATTTTAATGACGCTGACACAATAATTATTAAGGAAACGTCCGTAGTTAATAAAACAGTTAAACATTAATACAGTTATTTATTTATGATTAATTAAAGTTATATATTTATTTGATATAATGTTATTAAATAATATAATAATAATGATAATAATAATAATAATAATAATAATAATAATAATGCCAGTCCTATATTATGCTGCATCACTAATTTATGATGTATATTTTCTTTTTTTATATATAGATTTTGTTCTATCAGAATTCTGGATTGTGATTGGTCAGAAGGTGTTGATTATTTCTCCATAACAGCAGCTCTGACTGTAGTGTAGCTGCAAATCACAGGTTTATATCAATGCACTTGTTATCTTTATCGTTTCTATAGTAACAGCGCATTCACATAAACGGGTGTAACTGTTGATATGGTTTTTCTGTGTCTTCTGTAAGGAGATGTTTATCTAACATTTATGGAAGGAGTCTCCAGTGTCAGAGGTAAAGCTGTAACATTAACTTTTCCGACTTTTTCAGGACAAAGGAGTTTACGCCTTGTCTCGTGGACATTTCACAACATTAAATGTAACTATAAACAGATAAAAAGTATGACATGTCTTTCTTTAAATAATGAGAAAATGTAATTGTTAACAAATTGCTGTAGTGTAAGAGGAATAAAACACTTAGGTGTGGTTATAGGAATATAATCAGCTTCCAAAAACATGTATAGTCTGGACCACATTTCAGGGCAGATGCACAACTTTTTTTTTTTCGTGCCTGTCAGATTAACATTCTTCTCCTGTGAAATGGGTTTTAGGGCATTTTCCAGAGCAATTTAATTTCATTTGGGAAAAGCCTTGCTAGCTATGCCAAAAATAAGTATTTAAATGTGCTTATAACTCCAACCCAACACCACCCCTCATTTCTTTTTTTTAATAAATGGACCGCTGTGTATATTGGTATATCATTACGTACAGTACAATGGAAAAGCCAGATAAAGATAGCATTACTGCTGTGTGACTGTGCGCTGGGTGACGTGTCGGTTCTCGGGCCGCTGTGGGCCGAGTCTGTCGTTGTGTTTATTCTTGTTGCAGTGCAGCCAGACTCTGGAGCCCAGAGGAGCTTGTTTCTCAGGCACAGGCCAGCTCTCCTCAGAGCCCATATCAACACAGTGTAAAAAGAACTGGGCTGATATTTCCCAGCGTGCAAAGCTGCCAAATGCTTCCAGACTCCCCACCGCCGGCAATGTAAACAAGGTCATAGTGGGAACTGGATTTTTCGTGCGTGCCGTGAACCTGCTCCGACTCCAGCTCGGTGATAGCACAAACCAGCCGCCTCACCTGCGGCTCACTGAGTCCCAGAACTCCACGGAAAACAGAACAAAAATCCATCTCGAGATCTGAAGCCAACACGGTGATCGGCTCCAAATGTGCACGGAACTCAGAGGCGATGCCTCGGCCCAAAACACGGCCTTGGCCGCAAGAGAGGGATGAAAGTGGGTTTTTCAGAGCACGCCAGCCAGAGCAGATGTGTTCGGGGTTTGGGAAGAGTGCTAGCCGTGTGCCGAGGCCAAAAGAATCAGAGTGTTCCACCGTGGCCGGCTTGGAGCACATGAAAAATGTTCTTAATGCTATTAAGACACATTACTGTGGTTCAGGCCAAGACATCGCAGAACCTACACACATACACGCACACACACACTTCCTACACTCGTAGAAAAAAAAGGTTTCATTTAGCATCCTTGAGTGTAGAACCTTACAGCTGATGGTTTTCCTTTAAAAATAATTCCAAATAGAACCTCTTTGCACAGCTGGAACTGCTAAAGCAAAGAACCATTAAGGAACACTGATTCTACACTCTAAAAAAGGTCAAGTCTTCAGCTTATCCTATTTAAAAGGTTCTGTGTAGAATCCTACAACAAATGGTTTCCTTCTCAGAAAATCCAGAACCATTAACCATCCAAATAATCCTTAGCGAAGACTTTACCTAAGAATGTAAAGTTTCTTCGGCTCATACAGCATCTAAGAAGAACCCTATGAAGAAGAGGGTTTCTCTTTCCAATAAGAACCCATTTGGGAACTTATGAACTATTAACTAGCCAAAGAACCCTAGAGGAACTGATTTTTCTAACAGTGTAAGAGTGACCACTATTGGAGAACAAGGTTAAATATAAATTCCTAATGGGTCCTTTAAGGTTCTATGAAGAACTCTGCAACAGAGGGTTTCCCTTTTAGAAATAGTTCCAAGCTGAACCTTCAGAAAGGTAGAACCATAACTAAAAACCCTTAAGGAAAAGGTTTTTCTGTGAGTGCAAAAGTGTACAATATTAGTGAAAAATCTAGAACCATGAAGGTTTCTTTGGTTTGTCCTTCCTGAGGAACCAATAAAGCTTTATTGAAGAACCCTACAACAGATCTCTTTTACATAGAGTTCCATGCAGAACTTTACCTTCTTAGGGAGCTAAGAACTATCCAAAGAACCCTAGTGGAACCCTTTTTTCCAAGAGTGTAAAAGAGGGTTTCCCTTTTAGAAAAGGTTCCAAATTGAACCCCTTAAAAAAAAAAAGCTAGAACCACGACTATCAAAAAAAACCCTTAAGAAAATAAAGATAAAGAACCCTTAACTATCTAAAGAAACTGAGAGAAACCTTTTTTTTCTAAGAGTCAAAGAGTGTACACAGAATGTGGTTAGAGAACCACATTAAATCCAAAAGCCTAACAGGTTCTTTAAGAAAAAAGTTCTATGTAGAGTTTGGCAACAGAAAGGTTTCTGTTTAGAAAAGATTCCAAGAAGAACCCCTTTAGAAAGATAGAACCATAACAGTCTGAAGAACCCTTAGAACCCTTAAAGAGTATACTTTCTACTTTCTGGGGGAACCCATGAAGCTTCTATGTAGAACTCTTCAACTGAGCTGAGAACCCTTATCTATCTAACGAACTTGAGAGGAACTATTTTTTTCTAAGAGTGTAAAAGTGTACACATTTGGAAATCAAACAATCTTTGGGGAAATGCTTAAAGGTTCTATGTAGAACACTGCAAGAGAGGGTTTCCCTTCTGGAGAGAGTTCAACCACAGAGTAGATCCACAACTGGAAGCTAAGAACCCTAAGAACTATCCTGAGAACCGTAGAGGAACCATTTTATCTAAAAGTTTTTTACATGATACATTTGGAAAACAATCTTCAGTAATAAGGTAAAAACCCTGAAATAAAGCATTCCCCTTTTTAAGAAAAGGTTCTAAGTAGAACCTCTTTAGGAAGCTAGAACAATTAACCCTACAAACAATAAATGCATATTATGTATAGCAGCTTGCTATCTAACCAGTCTAGTTAAAAACTTTTAATGTTATAACTTCTGCAGTTCAGTCTGTTGCTGGTTTTCGGGTCACCAGGAACACAGAGGAACTTTTTGGAGAACATGTCTTTTATTTTTTATTTTTATACCTGTGCAGTGAAAGGTGACATAGAACCAAGATGAAGAACCAAGTTCTCGCTATAACTAATTTTTCATGTAATGTTTTTTTATTTTGGTGAAACTTATGAATGATGGAACTGACTTTACTGACACTCCTATTCATGATTGGACAACAGAAGTCCGTCCTGATTGGTCCACGTTACACGGCTGCCTTTTCTCAATTTGCATAAATTAAAATTTATTTTTTTTTTGCCATGTTTCTCGCTATCCCACAATTCTTTGCACACTAATCAATAGCAAATTTCAGATGACGGCTTCCTCTTCAGTACGCAGGAACCCAAAGAACCAACGAGGAACCCTGTGTCTAAGACGGCTTCCACACAATTTTTTGTCTTGTTTTCAGAAAAAAAGCACTAGCTGGAGTGTTTTTTGTGCTGATCTCAAAGTCGTGCGCACTGTAACCATGACAACGCTCTTGACAATCCTAGCGAGCACTGGCTAACCACCTAGCCTAGCTTTGCTCTGTAGATTTAGTGTTGTGTAAATCTGATAATGAGGAGATCGTCATGCCGTGAATCTCCTAATATTCACCCAATAACGAGGCTAATATTTCACCTGCACCTTTATCCTCCGTGTTTTTTTTTTAATTTGTCGTCTAACTTGCAACCAGGAAGTAAAGATTATAACTTTATTAACGCTGTTTTTCCTCGGCGAGTGTTTCATTATTGAAATTTGACGCTCTATTTATTCTTATGCTTCTGTTCAATGGTTTTATTCAGACCCTAGTGCAGTTATTCCAAGTGCGATGCTAAAATAAACACCGCTTTCACACATTTCAGATTATAGGCATAATTAAAACAAATGGCTGAAATAAACGAGTGAAATGGATGGATGGATGAATGGATGGATAAAATCAGGTCAGGTCTAACAGAGGATATGGCTGTTGTGTTTTTTCTAACAGGTCTGCGATGGTGATGGATGGAAGCGTGTCAGAACGGAGCAGACACACCGATTGCACAACCCAATGTCAAGAAAAGGTGTTTTGTAAAAAGAAAATGTGTTTCGGGTGAAAAATGGAGAATTAACACGTAGCAGAGACGGTTTTCAGCGTACGTAGACTGTTTGACTGATGGTCTGAGTCGTACACTGCTTATTAATGCATATATATCGTAAATATTGTCATTGTGTCCGGTCTGTATACAGTCAACTCCAGAAGTATTAGCACCCTTCATGAAAATAACAAAAATGACAATACCTAAATTTAAAAAGCAGCTAAACACGCTCTTTTTTTGTTTAATTTTTTAAAACTCTGTTTTAAAAAAAAAAAGATTTCTTCTTTTATTTCTTTCATTTACTTTGACAACACTGTTTTATATGATTTTTTTTTTCTGGTTCTATTTTTCCTCATTCTTGCTTTCTGATAAAAACTGCTATAAAATTTTCATAGGATGTCTTCTGTTTTTATTTTTTTTCATTTTGGTTTTTCTCATGTTGTTTCTTAATGATTTATGTTTTAAATGATTTAAGGACGTAATATGAGCAGCAATTATTATTTATTAATGATTATTATTATTGCTGCTCATATTATGTCCTTACTTGATACTATTATGTCTTTTTAATTTGAGCTGCATTTCATATATGAAAGTTGCTACTGAATAAACATCGCTTAAGTCATGAATTTACTAATGTTTAATAATGCATGAACAAAAATTTAGGATATTTAGTTAGTCAATTATAAAGTACATGCTTAATAATGGTTTATTACTGAACCTTAAATTAAAGAAACTAAACTACCGGAAACAAAAATATTACGTTTTAGAACCATCAACAGGCTGCTGGGAAACATGCACGCTTCATAGAACGAATATACGCCATATGTACAGCAGATATACTGTATTTTTAACAGCTTCTAGGCCACGACCTTTAAACAAAGCACTCGGATTTAAACCTGAAAAAAAACAGGGATAGAAAATGCGGACTGAAGAAGGAAATAGTGTTGTTTTGGGGTTTTTTTGTCTTTGTTGTCAAATGTACTTTGCTGTAACCTGAAAGCAGGAGACAATTTAAAAATGAAAATTAATAAAGACTAATACGATGATGTACGATGATTCACCAACTTATAGAATAGCACTTGATCCAGCACATCCTATTATTGCGCACTGTATTTTTTTCTATATTGTGCACCTATATTTAATCCAATTCTTAAATCTTGATGAAGCCATGAGACACTAAACTGATGTCACGAAATTGCAATGTGTGCGTGGGATGGAAGTTATTTTATCGTGCTTTTAATTTACTATTTTGAATTAATGAGCAGAGTTAGAAAAAAAAAAACCTAAATGCTGGACACTTGTGCATGACATCATGATTGTGTGCTTGAGCCGGGGCTGTGCTTCAGGGGTCTGAGAGGTGAAGGCCGAGCACCAGCAGAGGGACTTTCAGCCATTTCCTCTCGTACTTATTTATTTTTCGCTGCGTTGTTTTCTCAGTATCGCAATGCATCACTTGACATTACCCAAGCAAGCTGGAGCTGCGCAGCATCAGCTGAAAGCAATTTGGCTCCGGAGCAGCACAGCTGCCAGGCGGATAAGACTCTCACTCTTTCGTTTACTTTGAAATGCTTTCTTTTTTTTTTTTCTCTCCCCAACATCCAAAATACACAAGGCAGCCAAATTGCTGACATGTGTGCGAGAGCCTGGTGAAATCCTGCATTCTTTCATGCCCTTCTATGCAAAACTCCCTGTTGTTTATTTAAAGAACACAGAACACTTTAGCACTATTAAGAAACATGTTATATGGTAAACTGAAGGTTTCCTCGCAGGAAAAATCCTCCACTGTTTATTTTCCTATGCCCCCAAAAAGTTATCTTAGTTTTGACTTGAAAAAAAAAAAAAAAAACCCGCCACGTTCACAATTAAAAGGACAAAAGGAGCTGGAGGGAGGTGGATGGTGGACGGTGGGTCTAGGGTGGGTGGGGATTTGTACCGAGGCTGTGCAGCGTCTGACATTAACAGGCAAGGCAAACGTGGAAGTGAGCTGTTTATTTGTGCTCGGGGAGCCGGACAGCTCGGCTGGGTTCCTTCTCTCAATGAGTCCACACATCACTTCATATCTCGGTGTTCAGCCAGCTGCTGGCCACCGCAGACCTCCTGACAAGGTGCAGCTCTGTTCCTAACCTCCAGCTACCGCCCATGACACTCCGCTCCACTCACCGGCTAACTAATGTTTCCTCTGGAAGTGCTCTGAAAGCTTCAGAGTGCGTCAGTCAAAATGTTCCCTGTCCTGAAAAACATGCTCTGATAATAAAGATCTTATTATGTTTGCTAACCCATATAGAAAACTTCATTAGCTTACCAATTAGAATAAATGCAAACTCATACAAACTCCATACAAACTCGTGGATCCAGGAGGAGTTATTATTGACAAATCCCAGAGAAATCAAATTCCAATAAAAATACAGTTAAATTGTGAAATAACAATAATTCACTTTGACCTTCCTTTAAAAAAGCATAATGGCTCCCGAGTGCCTATAAAAAAAAAGCATTTGCCCTATCGTCAGGTGATTGTGAGTTTGAATCAGTACGCTGCCACAGCCGCCTGGGGCTGGGGGCTAAACTGGCCGTGCTCTCTGGGTGGGAGGGGCATAATCTCTCTCCTGTCAGTCACAGCAGCACCAGCCAATCGTAAGCATCTGTGAGCTCATGTATGCGGAAGAGGGTAGATAGCTCTTTCCTCTGAACGTGTTATGATCATAGGTGACTGCTTTAAGACTACATGTGAAACCCGGCTTCCTGTAAAATTTCATTAAAATGTGGCAATGAAATGTTTACCAAAGTGTCAGTATTATTCATCACTCTTGGTGGAATTCAATATTTTAGTGAATCACATGATCAAATATCTCACTGCAATATCACACTGTTTGTTCATTTAATTCAAACAGTTACCGATGGACAGTGCAGTCTGCATAAAAAAATGATTTGAAGCCCCTGATACGATGCTGACAGACACTCTGAGATGCCGTGTCTCTCTTGAGTTCCGTGTCAGATTCAAGTACACTGCGTTATAATGGAAAGAAATGGCTCTTAACACACCATTTTGAGCCTGGACGTGGGCCTGTCTGGGCCTGAATGGAAGCGCGGGTGGATTCTGTATAGAAAAACCATCTCAGCGCTTAGTTCAGTGCGCTCTTCACTTGTCCTGTCTGGATGCATGGCTTCTCTTTATGATGATTGGGAGATCTCTCAAAGGGGCGGAACCTCATAACCCACTGCCAATCACTGACACGGTAATGAACATGACTGACACCTCAAACTTATCAGCACCAGTCAGAATTGCTTGGTACTGCAGTAGTGGTTAGTTGAGTAGCCTAATCTACTAGTATATCTTGTTATTTTTATCTTTGTCATTTGTGAATATTGTAAATAGACTGTAAGTGTAACGTTCTGTTTGTTTCTTGGAATTCACCTGTCAAATTTTTTGGTTTGGAAATCTAGCTAGCTAGCTGTCACTTCCTTCTTCAGCTAGCAGCTTCTTCTGTTTTTTTTGCCATGAAATGGCAGACACTGCTAAATATTGGGCTGATTTAAAAAAAAAAAAAGTGAAAAAAATGGGGGGCAAATCCCTCAAAAATAAAATCTCATATTCAGTGCAGATTTACAGCATTCCAATTAAAATTCCTGTTAGTAATTTTCTCAAGAATCCATTTGGAAGTTTCCATAAGGGACGTTAACTCTGAGATTCTCAAGTTTAGATGAATTCCTTCATTTTAAATTCTTTGCCCAAAGTTTCCCCTGAGATTTTAAATTACGTAAACTAGTTTTGGTTGGTTGTCCTTGAAGCTAATGTACAGTATATTGCTAATTACATTTCATTATAAACCTCCTGTAGATATGGTATAATAAATACCATTTTTATCTGTGAAATGTTCATGTTTTACTTTGTGTAATATTAATATGTATTCAAATTCATGGTAATATTTCTTAATAATTACTTAATAATGTCTTAAACTACAGTCCAACGTGCGACACATACGTTTTATCCGGTTATATTTACATTTAATGTTAAAGTTAGTTCTTGTTCTCACTTACGTTCTAACAGTCGTTCCCTCACCAGCCTCTCCTTTTTCTCTCTCAAAGTTAATAAGACCAAAAAAATGTAGGAACCAAGAAACAGCAAAGAAGCGTAAACTCCTCTGTCCTGAAGATGGCGAAAAACCTAAAGTTACAGCTTCACCTCTGACTGTTACAAAGTGCTGACGCTGGAGACTCCTTCCATCAATATTAAATAAATGTCTCCTTATAGAAAACTTCACCATACCAGCAATTTTTAAAAAAAAATCTGTTTATGTGGATCGTCTGCCGTACAAGTCCATGTGAATGAGCTGTTACCATAGAAATGATAATATGATTTGCGGCTGCACTACTGTCAGAGCTGCTGTTATAGAAAATTAATCAGCCATTTCTGATCAATCCCAATCCAGAATTCTGTGGAATATCGCTGTGGCATAAAATGACGTTCAACAAATATTTCAATCAATTAATTCTATCACACTTTTTGATGGTAATTAAATTTGTCGTTGATGTTTGCGTTACAATTTCGCAACTCGTGTTTTATGGTAAACTGTGTAGCGCTGCGAATATTTCTTCATTTCTTAATATTTCTACATTCAAGGAGGTGATTAGTGATGATGTAAGCTCACAATCCTTAAACACAGTGGCAGAATCAAACGAAGCTGGTAGCCTTTAGCACATTAAACTGGCCGGAATGATAAAATCCACACATCCTCCTTGGAACTTCCAGGAAAACCGGCATCAGCAGAAGAATTCGGAATTTCCACAAAACACAGAGAGTGATCAGTGACTAAGCTCTCTTCACTTCCTCAGACGAGCTGTTCGAGCTGCTGTTTTGACCCTGCAGGTGCTCTGGAGGGGTGATGAGGAGTAAACACGATTGTTCTTAACGCGTTAACATGTTTCAGCAAAATAAAATATTCAATAAAACCATTGCAAAAACATCACAAGTGCCTCTGTTATCAGAACACGCTGCACGCTCCAATACACCGCCAACAGTTTTTCAGTATATAGAGTTGAGTGCATAAGTTTGTGCACCCTGAGTGAGATTGATTTTACAGATTTTCCTTTGTTACTGCAAGCAACAAAAAAATGACAAATAATATCTGTTAAAATATTAATAGCAAAACGATGTGACTTTGGAACCACTTTTTATTCCTCTGAGAATGTTTTCATGTCTTCTACTTTTTTAACGCTTTAGCAGTTTTTACGTTTTTTTTCCCCGGGGTCTTTGCTTATGTCTTGTGTGTGATTCTTCCATTTCTAAATGACGGTTTTCACTGTGAACACTCCGAAATCTTTGAACCTTCTTCTCTAGCTCTGTGAAAAGTTGATATGCTGTGAAAATGTCAGGTTTAGGTGTTTGAGAATCGTTTTTCGTGATCCCAGTTTACTCTTAAATCGACTGGTCGACAGTTTGAAACTGTTTGACACCTCAATAAGGCAGAGTTCAAATAAACGAACTAGCTTGCGAATAACAAGAACTGCCGACTTTCAACCAGAAAACAGCAATAAAAATTTAATATGGAATTTTTTTCAGATAAACTGTAAGATAGTGGTAATGAGAGGGCAAAAACTTTTGCACTCAATCATATAAACAGCCCAGTGTCTTTGTGGAAGGTGGATTACAAGTATGTTTAAACAGGAAAGTAGTCGAGCAGAGTGTGTGTGTGTGTGTGTGTGTTTGGGGGGGCACTCAGGGTGAAAGTGGGGTCCTGGCCCACAGTGACTGATAAACCCACCGCAGTCTCGGAAACCTGAGCTGCAGGAAAAGACTAACACACCTTGACATGTTCAGGAAACTGCAGCACGATGCTGAGCTCGGTGAGATCCGCTCGCCACCAAACACGCCGCACGGAACCACTTTTAAACTCGCTGTGTTTAGATGAGCACAGTGGGGAGGAATGTCTTCATCACACACCTCCTCCTCCTCCTTCTCCTCTTCCTCCTCCTCCTCCTCTTTCATTCTGTCTGTCTAAATTGTGGCGCCCTTCATCTTCCATCCCAAATTTACACACATAAGCTTGACACTCAGAAGAAAAAAAAAAAAACGCAAGAGAACTTAAAGCGGCCGTAAGCAGAGACCCGGCTAGAGAGATGATGGAAAACTCACTGTGTTTGAAGACATTTTGGATCAAAATCAGAACAGGAGCTTTAAAGGTGCCATCAGCAATTTTCAACTCATAAACTTTTGTTGCGTTATTTGGCAGGATACACTCAGGTTTCTGTGGCACCTCAAGCTCAGTAAACAGCAGGAAACAATTTACAGAGTGGACCACTAACACCAACCAATCATGATACATTAATCAGAATTAACAATCATGATACATGTTAATTCAGAAAGCTCCACCTCTTGCACTGGTATTCAGGCATTTTTCCAGTTTGGAGGTGTGGCTTTGTTTCAAACCAGCTAGCTTCAGCGTAGAGATTTGCATATTAACGCACATGACACGGCAACCAGAATTCAAGCTGTGGCACAGTTTACATTGTCATGTGAGTTATGTTTTGATTTGTATCTTGTCCCCGCCCCTGTCATGTGATTGGTATTTATCCCGATTGTACTCACCTGTTTTCAGTTCCTCACTTGATTCGTTTTCCTATTCCAGCCCTGCTGTTTGATTGCTTTGGCGCGAAGTCTTGTCCATGTACAAGTATGTTTCTTAGCCGTGTTTCCTTTGTTCCTTGAATTTTAAAATTCTAGTTACTTCCCTGTTTTGACTTCCCTCTTTCCTGGTTACCGATTAGGGTTTATCCTTGATTTGACCATGATTATTGGTTTGCCCTTAATAAACATCACGCTGATCAAATGCACTTGCTTCCTGACTCTCAACTACAGGAGCATTATAAGAGAGCTCATATGTGCCACCCAAAGCAAACCGGCAGAAAGTTTGCAAGCTTGTATGTTTGCGAAGGTGGCTTTGTTTACGCTGCAGTGGCTAAGCTGCATTACTGGAAACTTTGGAGTGATTTGCTCCGCTTAGGAGGTGCTCGGTTTATTCATTTTTTTCTTTTAGATCTCTGTGAGCTTTGCCTTTTATGGAGTTTTGTGGGCGTGGCTAAATGCGTTTGGCAAGTTTTTGTTTGGTTTGACTATGAAATCATTTACACACAGCTTTACTGTTTTGAGGCCCACTGAGATGAGAATAAAAATGGTGCTGCATATCTTACATCATTATATTTAGGAAGAAAGAAAGCCGTGGAGGAAAGGAAAGACGAAAGAGGAAAGGAGGTGTAGAGAGACGGAGAGGAAGGTTGCGTAGACTCTTTTCTTTTCCGCAAAGCAAAGTGATCCATCAGAGCTAAAATTTCAACAAACACCATGTATATGAGACACTGCCTCTGAGACAAACAGAGGAGAAGATAGAGTGAGAGAAAGAAAGACAGAGAAAAAGATTTGCAGTTCGCACGAATACCGTAGGCCGAGTGTGTAAATAGTGTTTTGCTCTGTATCTCAGGAGGAGTAATGAAGGCCTGGGTACGAGCCAAGACAAACAGAGCCGGCTGTGCACCCTCTTTCCTCCTTTTCAAACCCACACCCTTGTTCTCTCCGTCATCTGCATCCCCCCTTCCAGCTGTCAGCAGCTGGACCTGTCACTCACTGCAACCTCTTTGTACCAGCAATCAATCACTCCCTCTGTTTGTTTACGTGTCTATCTACAGTACAGCATGAAGCAAGCGTATCGGCCTCCAGCCAGAGCTGCGTGCAAGACAACAAAACACGTCGCCAAGCGTTCAGGAAAATAAACACGGTACAAACATATCAGCAAACAATAGAACCTATTTAGCACAAAACCTCACATAGGACTCACGTTAAAGCAGTGACGCGGTGACAAATCACTTCTACATGATTTAATCACTTAGTCTAAATGGACTTCATCAACGACATGTTGAGCGTCTCACTTGTGATTCGCACCAGGGTTAAAAGCTAATAAAGACTTTCTCACCCAACTCATGTAAATGTTCTTCAGGGATTTTAGTGTCAATTAAGCACACGGTGTAATCTATAAACACTAAAGTTCACCATGTAGCTCAACACTGCAATATTATTTATGAGGGCGGCCATCTTAGATAATCGAAATCCCTTTTCTTCTGGTTTACACTGTAGGAATTTTTTCAGCCGTATTTTGCTGTCGCAGAAAAAAAAAATTGCACAAGGATTCAAGGTTATCAGAAGCCGATTTAGTTTCACTAATAAAGTCGACAACAAAGTTCTGGCAGTGTCGGAATAATGATAACGGAAACATGCTAATGGACAGAAAGAATCTCACTTTGAAGAATGTTTGTGCTCATGCAAGGCTGTTTTTTCGCACGAGCTGATTTCCGGATCACGCTGATGGATGACGTGAGCGTAGTAATTTTCTTTATTCACAGATCTATCTTTAGAAGATTTTCATCGCACATCTCACGTTATCTATTACACCATCTCTTATAGAACTTAGATGACGTTTTATGGGGATTTTGTACAGTATGACGAATAACAATCATAAAATCCTGCTGAAATCTTTAAAAGGTGAAAGCTTGAAAGGTGTAAGTGATCCAAATGATCATCAATTTCTACTTTGAACTTAAATTAGTGAATAAAACATCCTTAATATTTCACTTTTAAAAAAAAAAAAAAAAAAAAAGACACTACGTTGCTTGACATACATTACATTGTATAATGTGATGAGTATTTATGGAAAACATTTTGGGTGAAATCGACTTCAATTATTTGTAAGCTAATGTCAGACCACGTCCACTAGGCCACGCCTCCCAATGTTAAGATACATTTAATAATTAACCACAATATCCACAATTAGTTTCATAGATCTCAAGCTAATAGTTAGCCTCGTATTAGCTAGCTAGCTTGCTATGTTGCCTAGCAATATTTGACAATAGCACATTTTAGCAGCCATTTTAATAACCAAGTATGATAATTGGTTTAACATTAGCATGCTTACTAGCAAACCTGGCCATTGGTTTTAGAGTTATCTAGTTGGCTACCAATAGCACAGATTAACCACAAAAAGACAGTAGTATTATTTTAACTAGCTTGTTAGCAATGTTTTTAATTAAAAAAAATATGATAGTTCATTTAATGTTAGCTCGCTTGCTAAGAAAATTGGCCGCTGGTTTTAAAAGATTAGTTACATTAGCATTGTAAGCACCAAACAGGTCTTGTCTGATGGGCTTCATTTGTGGTAAATGTTACATCAATGTCTTTAATATTGCGAAATGACCTCAGAGCTAGCGCAGTGTTTAAGGCTCGGGGATCCATCAGCGCATATTCAGTGGCATGACGACCCCCGCGGTCGCTCACACACTGTTTAGACGGCTCATGTCATAACACACGAGCGCACGGCGGTTTGTGCAGACTGCTGGTACGGCTTCTTTTTTTTTAAAGCTCAGTTTTGCAATTTTTACAAATGATATTTGAAAAGTAGGACAAAGCCTTTTCTGGATCCGCAGCCAAAGAACACAAACACTCGGCAAGCTTGGACACATGCGGTACCGTGTTCCCCAGCGAGCGCTAAGATCACACCACTCAGAGTCACTCAGGTGTTTCAGAGCGCTGCTCTCGACGCCCCGGCGTTAACACTTCACTCCAAAACATACCGGCCACACAGCGAACCTTTCACACACCTCCTCTAGCACAAAGAGCTTTACACGGCACGTTCTGCGGAATGCAAACAGCTGGACGTGTAGTGGCCGTCAGCTGCCAGATGCTCGACATTCCCTCTTCAGTGAGGAGCAGAACAGCGTAAAACAGGGGAATGTAGGCGACATTCCGGCATTTAACACCCCCAAGTTGGTAAAACACTCCTCGAAAAGTCATACAACCACAGACTCACACAAAAGTCAACACTCTTTTTAATGTAGAAATGTTAGAAAAACAGTCAAAAACATATCAACAAACCACATTTACTGCTAACGAGCTGCTACTGTAGATCAAGTCACGCCCCTGGGGGAGGGACATATATGCTCTAGAGAGCATTTAATTGGATGAACACAGGACTAGTGCAGGATGAGTCATCAAAAACATTTTTTTAATAATTTTCCCTGAAGTGATGAGCTATCAAATTAAAATGTGAATATCACCAAACTTATTTTTACTTTCTTTTTTTTGATATAATATCGTCCATAACACAAGGAGAGACAGATACAAAAAACTCAGAAACACCGATTTTGATTTCAGGGCCACTTTAAAATAATTTTCAAATTCTTCATAAAGTTGAGTCAAATAATAACGATGAAATCTCATTTCAGTTTAGTTGTTGAATTACCAAAATTCCACTTGCTAGTTAGGTCTCAATGTAATAGTTAGCCTAATAGTAGCTAGCTAATTAGCTAGCAAAGTTGTGAAATATTTGTAATAACAAACCTTAACCTTAAAGTTTTAGCTAGCTTGCTAACAAATTTTGACAGCAACAACAATAACGATATATGCTATAATACTTGGTTTGAAATTAACTAACTTGCTAGCAAACATAATAGCATAATAAGCTTAGCATAATGTTAGCATAATGTTAACATCCATTTTTTGCACATTCCTGTACATATATTTAATATATTTCATATTCACTGTACATATTAAATAAATATTACATATTAAATATATTAAATATATGTACAGGAATGTGCAAAAATCGATGTACAAAACTATAATATTTTGTCATAAACACTTTGCTAACATGCCAGCTAACATTATGCTAAGCTATTATGCATATATTTCATATTTCTTATTTCTTGTTCATTTCTGATTTTTTTATGCACAGTCTAAAGAGGAGAAGGTTCTCATTTCACTTCAAGTTATATACTGTATATAACTAATTATGTGACAAATAAAAATCTTGAATCTTGAATCTTGGCCTAATATCAGCTAGCATGCTAGCGAACTTGGCTAATAGGTTTAATCTCGCTAGCTTGTTAGCTAGCGAACTTGGCTACTAATTTGTTCATTCACTTGCACCTGTAAATGTTAGCCTGTTGCTTGCTAGCTTGCTAGTAAGGATATATAATGTTTTTAATAACACAGACTCGCTTATTAACACTGCCAGCATAACGTAGCTAGCTTGTTAGCGATGTTTTAATAACCAAATATAAAAGATAGCTTAATGTGGCCCAGTGTCAGCTAGCTTACTAGCAAACCTTGACTGTAATATAGCTAGCTTGCTAGCTAGCGAACAACATAAGGGTTAGCCCATTGTTTATTAGCTTACTAGCAAACTTAGCTGCTTGTATATTATGTGTATGAAATGCATTACATGACAATACTGAATTTATTTTTCAGTATGTTCTTAAATGTAGTTTTTTTTGTTAGTTTCATTTATTTTGAAATATATTGCTTTTCCATATGCATAATTATATTAATTATAAAATTAATTTTAAAATACTACACAACTTTTCAGGATCTGTGAATATTAGGAGCAAACATCCCACTTATTCACACTCGTTCTGCTTGGAGCTTGATTCTTCTGATTGCCTGGAAATCTGTGGTTTGGTGGTTTTGTGTGTGTGTGTGTGTGTGTGTGTGTGTGTGTGTGTGGATTCAGTCATTCCCTTCTGTCAAACACCTGACACTAATCTTATTAAAAATGCAAGCGTCATTATACATATGGTGTGGATCAGACGTTGCAGGATCCCAGAACGTTCCGTGCATTGTTCCGATGCGAGGAGAACCATCTGGGCGTTTAGGGTTCTGAGCTCGACCTGCATGAAAGTTCAAAGTCGCTCTTGTGAGTGGACGTTTTAAAAGGAAACATGAAAGCACCTCTTGAAGCTGTGGATCAGAGCGAAGGGGAAGTGAGAAGGTAAACACTCGCAGCTTCTCTTTCAGCAGTGACGACCACGGCGGCGGAACCCTCAGGAACGTTCGGGTTTCGTTTGTGTGAAGAGAGCACTCCACACCTCCACTCGGAGTACCGGTCTCTGAACATACAGCACTCATGACCTCACGACCTGCAGGACCGAGCGCTGGTCCACGTGATGTTTTGCGTTCAAATATTTATCTTAAACCTCTCAATAGTGGGAGCGAACAATAGGAAAATTGACAGTATAGTTCTGCGAATGAGGCGGTGCTTTTGAGTATTTTAGCACCGCTTTTTTTTTTTTTTGAGACTTTGAGACTGTATTGTATTTCTTTCCGCTGCCAGACTCGGCTTCCTGCGCTGGGGCAGTGTCAGCCCGTTCTGACCCCACTTTCCTGTGTTAGGGTCTGAGCTGAGGGGCTGCCACGAGCCCTCAGGCCCTGCCCACAGCCTCCAGACCTCAATCCCCAAAAAAAAAATTACCTCGTGCTGTCACGGTGTGGTCGAGGTCACAGCCAGAGCTGTCAGCGGCTTCCTGCACGAGCCGCTAGCCTGCACCACACCTTGGGAATTCAGGGAAATGTAATGTGTGTGTGTGTGTGTGTGTGAGGGGGATTTCAGATACACACATCAGGGTCAATAACAACTCTAGGAGTTTTCACAAGAAGCTTCTTGTGTAAACAGGAGAGCAGATCAGAGCAAGGCGATACCTGTGGAAAAAAACAATACAGACTAACAATACAGGCTATGTAACATAACCTAAAGGAAGAACAGTGTCATGGGGTATGTTTAATTTGTCAAGGCGCTAGAATTTTTTTTAAAAATAAAATGAAAATATGTCTGGAACTGTCTTAACAGCTACCTAACCCGTAGACCATATCTGGGTACGTTAGATATACACAGTGATGGAAGTGTACTACAACATTGAAATTGTTTTATTCCTCTTATACCACAACAATTTGCCAGCATTAATGAACGACACATCGTACTTTTTTTTTTATCAGTTTATAGTTACATTTAATGTTGTGGAACATCCATGAAACAACTTGGTTCCTGTTCTCACTTGCGTTCCAGCAGCTATAAACAGTCGTTCCATCACCAGCGTCTCTTTTCTGTCTCTTGATGTCCTGAAGACTTTCCCCTGGACGACAACTTAAAGCTAGCGTTACACCTTCCGTCGTCCTTCCTCCTGTTATCTAAATAAAAAATTCAGTTCGGTTTCATTTGCACAGCGCTTTTAATAATAGACATGGTCACAAAGCAGCTTTAGAAATATCCGGATGTAGTTTTGGATCCACTTTAAACAAACCAGAGGTGAGAGTGGCGAGGAAAAAACTCCGTGAGAGGACATGAGGAAGAAACATCGAGACACGAAATGGAACCTGGAGAGCGTGATTATAAATCATTACAGTATACACTGAGTGTGTTTACAGGATGTTCAGTATGAGCAGATTGGGAATAAGAGTCCTGAGATGAGCAACAGGACAGTCTTTATGATTACAGCAGCAGTTCTTAGCTACAAATCTACACTATCCAGATGAGATCAAACACTAAAGCATGGGTGAGACTTGGACATGAACTGTTTTTGAGAGTATTTTCTGTCAACATTGGGCCGTCCACAGGAGCAGAATGCGAGTCAGATGTGCAGAAGCACCAAGCAGAAGAAGCATCTGAATGAATTTATCAAATATAATTAAATTTTAAAAGATACATTACTGGTAACAGCAAAGAAATCTGGTGGAGCTTGGGCATGGCGAGTGTGTTTTGGATCAAAAGTGGTCTAATGGTAAGAAAAATGGTCCAAAACAACAATGACTGTGCTTCATTAAAGATTTTTGTAAACATTCAGATGACCAGATGTGGTACGTTTAGGTGATGTTGAGCCAAATGCTACTTGCACCCACACACACACACAGAATTACTTTCAGATTATAATCTCCTACAAAATAAACACAGCTTTGCATGATAAGATCTTTTCCTATACTCTTAATTCACCTTCTAGAGCTGCTGGAGAATCCCTGAATCCCTATTAACAGTGAAACTCGATCCACCACAACCTGCTTTCAAAAAAAAAAAAAAAAAAAAAACCCAAAAGGTCCTTGCGTATTTTCTATATATTAATCAAGAGTGGTGAAAAACAGAGCTTTGCCCATTAGTTTTATTTATATTGGGCCGAGCTGTGCGTTGCCTGTGGGGCCGGTTGACCCGAGGTGGTCTGGAGAGGTGCAGTTGAACAGAAGGGCACTGCAGATCTGCTCTCCTGCTCTCGCGCTTTGAACTGGAGTTGTGTTGCACAGACACTCCTGCTGCCGAGCTCGAAACAGGAAGTCAGAGCTGAGCGCTGGAGGAAATTGGCCTCGGCCCAAAGGGACTGAACCTCCAACCTCGAGGTCCCTGACATTACACAGCCTCAGTCTGGTTTTACGCTCACACACACACACACACACACATATATATCTACTACTCAGAGCTTGGAGAAGGGGGAAATTTGTACTTGATTTGTAGCTGAATGAAGCCATTTACTCCAGAGGCACAATGCCGAATGAATCGCTGTATTCTCTGAGACACGCACACCTCAAACACTCATACAGTATAATTTCACAAAGGCTTATAAAGGCTTATTATGTCCTTTGTTCCTGAGGTTTTTCACGGTGTGTCCGGTTGATTGCAGTGATTCTTAACTGCATTGTTTCACACACAACCCCAGAGAGACCACGCATTATCATTTTTTTTTCCAAATTGTTTGTTCTGTTCCATCTTTAAAACTTGCTTTTCTATCTTGTGACTTCAAAAAAAAAAAAATCATTATATAAAAAAAAACTTATTATAAGCCAACTTGTCCTTTTAACCAACTTGTATTTTTTTGAAATAATGTTTTTTATTTTTTATTGAGAATGAGACAGAACAGTTTTAGAGAATGCGGATGTCACCTCTAAATAATTCTTTAAATAATTCATAATTCATCCAAATCTTGGTTAGTTGTGGAGTAAATGTTTGTTCCTCTTACACCACAGCAATGTACAGATGATTGGAATTTTTTGTTTATTAAACAATGGCACACCATCCTTTTTATTTTTTATAGTTCAAGTATTTAAGTTAGTTCGTGTTCTCACTTACGTTATAGCAGCTATAAACAGTTGTTCCTTCTCCAGCCTCTTCTAATTAATAAGAAAAACACAGCTTGTCATGTTTCTGAGAAATCGCAAAGCGTAAATTCCTCCGAAGATGTCGGAAAACGTAAAGTTACAGCTTTACCTCTGATTGTTACAAAGCACTGACACTGGAGACTCCTTACTGTATATATGTTAATAATTCCACATCTGTATGCAGTTTTTCAGGATCTAGAGTTTCCGAGAACATTAACAAATCATCTTTTCCACCGGTTTGACCAAAATCACTTCATCGATGACAAACAAAAATAAAGAAATAAAAAAAATGTTAGACTTAAAAAAAAAAAAAGAGACATTTTCTGCAGAATGAAAATATATATATAAATAAACAATTAATGAATGATTACTCAAATATAATAATAGAATAGTAGATTATAAAATAAATAAGTAAAAAATAAATAAGCAAAAGTCTAAAAACAATAATAAAATAAAATAAAAATTATATAAAAAAAACAAGAAATAAAAAAGTAAACACACCCCTGGAGATCTACGGTAAAGACTGTTTGCCTGGATGACGAGACACAAAATAAAACCACAAGCCCAGTTTGAATGAAACTTATTTAATCCACAACACAAGAATAACTGTGTTTATTTAATACATTTCTACAAGTAGGATAGCAGACTGGTGCTGTGGGTGAAGCACCGGTTCCGCTACTGTCCGTCTGTCGGGTTCTGAGGGCAGCGTCGGCGGGTTCTGAGGGGAAAAATGAAACGTCTCTCTTCACCAGTTCCAGAAAAACAGGCGGCTGCCGTACCTGGCGGGCTCGAGCGGCGCGTCGATCACGGGGTTGGGCTCGGGTCTCTGTCTCGAGTGGTACGGGTTCTCGGGAAGGGGCCGAGAGGTCGCCACCTTGGTCACCTGACACAACACAGACAGAGATCGAGGGTGTAAAGAGGACAGAGAATGACACAAATCTGCACGTGGTTCCTAATTTAAGACAGAATGCTTGATTCAGCACCTGGACACGGCATTACAACACAGGTTAATATTAATGCGCTCTAATTGTACGGCAGACGCTAACATTTTTGGAAGGAGTCTCCAGTGTCAGCGCTTTGTAACAAAAGCCGCGGCTTTAAGCTTTCCGAGTTTACGCTTTTTTCCCCCCCAACATGCAGTTACAGGAAAATAATCAACTTCAGGGTGGGAACAGCGACTCCAGTTCATCGCACCACCCTGTCGTTGATTATTTTCCTACCACATCATGACACGGGGTGTTGCGTTTGATTTTAACTTTTAACTCTAACCTAGTAAGACTCCTGTTTAACAAGGCAATTACTATCAGGTGAAAAAAGTGTGGAGGAGGTAAACGGGCGGTAAAGACGTGGACGCAGAAAAGAGAAAAGAGAACACACACGTGAACCGCATCATAACGTTTTAAATTAATAACACACACTAATAAAAACACCACCACGAGTAGGAATGTCTACTAAATTGTTAGTATGATACGGACAGATGTGTTATGAGTGTGAGGAACGTGTACAATGTGTGTGTGTGTGTGTGTCTGACCTTGGACAGGTCTCCCAGTTCCGGTCTCTCCCAGCCGAGCTTCTCCAACACACAGTTATCAAACTGCTTCTGCTGCTTACGGCAGTGACGGAGCTCGGCCAGGTTGGAATAGTCCAGACAGGTCCAGTACTCGGTGAACGACTCGGCGCAGTTCCCTTTAATCTGCCTGTGTGTGGAGGGGAAGAGAACGTTAGAACATTTTATATCCTTCTACATTCAGTCTGTACATCACAAACACGTTTTTATTGCTTTTAGCGATTTTATCTGAGGTTGCAGTCGTCCTAAGGATATTTATGTAAACGGTTTATGAGCAGTGTGTCCAGGGCCGTATCAAAGGGGTGGGAGAAAAGGGGCAGTCGCGCTTCCTTCGTTGCGATCTCGCCGCGATCCCGCGCTCGCCTCTCGGGGCAGTCGCGATCGCCTCTCGTCGCGATCGCCTCTCGTCGCGATCTCGCGCTCCCCTCTCGTCGCGATCTCGCGCTCCCCTCTCGTCGCGATCTCGCTCCCCTCTCGTCGCGATCTCGCGCTCCCCTCTCGTCGCGATCTCGCGCTCCCCTCTCGGGGCAGTCGCGCTCCCCTCTCGTCGCGATCTCGCGCTCGCCTCTCGGGGCAGTCGCGCTCCCCTCTCGTCGCGATCTCGCGCTCGCCTCTCGGGGCAGT
>JAKKZJ010000017.1:21766192-21777277 GCA_033441845.1 Pangasius mekongensis | reverse complement strand
CTTACCCTGAGATCTTATCGCTTTTACTCACAAGCTACAGAAGCACCTGGATGATGAAGTACAATCGAAATAATAATAATAATCTGAATGGCAACTTTGCACGTAACGTGTAGTGCGAGTGGAACTGCGTGATGTTACATTTTCTGTCAAATACGCAGCCTTCAGGTGTAAAAAAAAAAGAAAAAGAAAAAAAGGTGTAAAGCGACGTCTTCAGAGTACCTGAAGAAATTAAGTGCGCACTCGTTGACTTTCCTCCCTTCGTTCAGACACTTCCTAGGGTCCTTCTCCTCCCACCTGCACAGCATGAACTCCTTGTTGGGTTTGTCGCACTGCGAGCCGTAGTGATGCGCGGCGGCCTTCAGGACGGCTGACGAGACGTTTACCTTTAAAAAAATAAATAAAAATGACACAAACATTAATTAATCATCACTTTACACAGTGTGTAGTGTGTTCGAACAGAACCCTGGTGCGTTCTCGGGTCTTCAGTCATGCGAGAACACGGCGAGAGCGAAGGGGTTTCCTCCATCTGCTTCCAGGTGAACTCTAGTGTTCAAAAGTGATTCGACTCCGAGTCGACTCACTGAACCAAGTGAATCAAACACGCTGCACTACTACCAGAGCCGCTGTTAAAGAAAACTAATCAACACCAACACCTGCTGACCAATCAGAGCGCTGTATTTTATACCGTCAATAATCAGAGGTGTCACTGTGAATGAAACGCATTAGCTGAGATATGCAAATTATAGCGTGTTTAATATTCATCGCCTCATTTGCATATTCATTTAAAAAAATTGGGCTGTATACTTTCTCCAGCTTCTTGCCTAATATGATTCAAAGACAAAGATGTACCTTTTTAGAAGGCGCTGCCTGGGCTTAAGAGTGTTTATGAATAATTAGTAATTATGATTAATTAAGAAAATGTTGTATATGATGATTTATATAAATGGACACTGACTATATTTGTGTCAGCTAGTGAGCTAGCTGCTAATAACAACTGGCTAGCAAAGGTCCAACAGGACATTTATCCACTCAGCTTATAAAAGGAGCACAGGTTAAATAAGTTTTGTAGTTTATTATATATTATATTATACTATATTAGATTTATAAGCTAGCTAACTAGCTATCTATCTTAGCTCGAACTTTGTCTCTAGGCAATTAGCTAGCACAAGTTTGCTTTCAAGTTTAAACCTAAAGATGGTTTCAGCTTTTATAAACATACCTCTTCAACGCTCAAATCCGACAACGTCGGAATATCAACCTGATCGGGCATTATTTTGATTTACAAACACGCCAAACTAATCAAAATAAGGCTAACAGCCCACTCGCTGCTAACCGTTTTAACGTCCCGGTCAGCGGCGTTATCTTTCCCCCTACCCGTATTCCTAAAGAAATCCCGCCTCCTGCGCTAGGATTGGCTAATAGGGCACAGTGACAAGGATTCAGCCAATCACGTCAAAGCTTTCATGTGCGCGTGAACTGCTACCCAGAGGCGTGAGTTGTCTGAATACAGGCGGGAAAACAACTCCGCTACAGGAGGACGGTGGGACTCAATGGAAGGTCAGTAAAATGCGCATGCGCGAGTTTTTTTTCTCTCAGGCGCTGGTGCATGACGCAGATATTATGCGACGAGGTGTATTTCGGGCCTTGAAACAAAAAATACTATTTTATTTTCAGTTAATTTTTTTCCAGATACATTTTTTGTCAGTTTAGGTGAACATTGAAGGTCCTTATTCTTAGCGAGTTAATTTATAGAAATTCTCTCACTCGTTTAAAGGCTAAACAACGCTCCTGATTGGCTAAGTGTTTCCATGGAAACGTCAATATGTTAGTGTCGGCTCAATGGAGTTTACAGGCAGCAGTTACAGTGGAACTTATGAAAATGGCAGGTAAACGTAGTTAAAACGTATTTTTTAGACGTCTAAAGCACTTTATCGGGTTTTTTTTAGACATTAATAAAGGATATGGCTTATTGATTTAAAGCTGTTACACAAAATATTTGGGTCTGTTCTTGTTTATTGTAGGGTTCAAGTCATTCCTCACTGCTTTTGTTATTATAGTCTTCAAACCATGATTTTAAGCCTTTTGTAGTCTTTTTAAAAATGATTTTTAAAGTCGTAATGAGTTATCTTGTCTGTTTTAGGATGGAGGGCAGAGGAGAGTACACACTCCCCACACACACCACATATGAAGGGGAGATGAAGGATGGCATGTTTCATGGAAAAGGAGTCTTGCACTTTCCTAATGGAGGGAAATATGAGGGACTCTGGGAAAATGGGATATGCAAACAGGTTCCTGTGTGTTTCTTTTCTCCATTAGTCGCTGAAGTAACATTAACAGTCACAGTAACATTTGGTCCAACTTGTCAAACGTATCATAAACTAGCTTTAAATGCCTTTTCATTACCCTTCAGGTTCCTAACCCTGGTCCTGGAGATCCTCCTGTCCTACACATTTTAATGTTTTCGTGCTCCCACACACCCGATCCAATTAATCAGCTCATTACCAACCCTTCCTGTGTTGAATCAGGTGTTATAGATTAATTAATCAACACCTTCCTACCAATCAGGATCCAGAACACAGTAATGTACTAAATGATAGATGCACTTGCACTTGCAGGGTCGCTACACCTTCTCTGATGGACTGGAGTATGAGGAGAAAGACTGGGATTACTGTGATGGCTATGATCGACGTTTCTACACCGAGAGATGTTACGGACTCAAACCCGCAGGTAAATAGCCCACCTGATCTGTCGTTTCTCTGCTAATTCTTAGTTTCATCTCTAGTTTACAATAAAGGCAAAAAAAAAAACACAAGATGCTAAAACTTCCGGCGTTCTTTATTCATCCTAAGTGAACTCTTCTATAGGAATGCACTTCCGTTCTTCACAAAGTTGCTTTCTTTTAATAATCAGCCACTGTTTTGTGATATCAGGAGAATCTCAGCTGACGAACAGCCATCCTCCTCCTGTCATCCCCGACGGCTGCTACGACTGCGGAGACGGATTCTACGATCCCAACACCAGAGTCGTCACGGATTACACAGGCAGCTTTCTCAGGAACGCTGGTAACAGGATTAATGACGGAATTGTGTGTTAGCATGTGAGACCGAATGCCTGTGCACGCAACATTCACTTATACAGGATATGGAAATGTCAAAAAAAGTACAAGAAAACACTTTTAAAGTAGTTTTAAACTTACCAATTAACTGTTCCAGACATGCCTCACCCATAATTAACTTTTTTTTTTTTTTTTTTACATCCTTAAAAAAAAAAAAAAAGATCCATTTAGCATCCTAAATAGATTTTCTAAGGGTTTTCCTTTCCAAAGAGGTACAACCTGTTTAGTTAACCAGTCCAAGAGCCCTTTAAAAAAAAAGTGTTTTTTCTTTCAAAATATCAAAACAACAGATGTATATGCACCACATGTTGTACTTCTACAACCTCAGAAGCACTCTGCTGCATCAAATCCCTAACTCTTCGTATTTTAGGGTTTTTTTTCGGCCACTTCAAGAGGAAGTGAGATGCATTTTAGCCACGTTATGTTATATAAGTGCAAATTTATCCGTCTCTCTAAAAAAACCAACCCCCCCCCCCCCCCAAGTGCATTCTCGTCTGATTAAAAATGTAAACGAGATTAAAAACAGCACCAAAATATCACAGTTGATGACGCTTATTTATAAAACAGCTAAAAACGAGGAATAATCATTGGAAAATCTCATTTGCATACAAATCCAGATCCAAGACTTATTCAATGACCAGGTGTAAACAGAGCCGGTGTGTTTCATGTGATTACGCAATAACGCTGTCCGAGTTGGGACTTAAACCCGGAGCCTTCCAGTGAGCAGCGCAGGAGCGTAACCGCAGAGCCACCGCTGTCTCACCGACTCAATTCAGAGTGAAAGCGCGGGCAGGAAGATTGCGATCACACGATAACTCCGGGGTAGGTCCTTTCTCTCCGCCTGACATGCTGACATGCTTCTCCATAGCAGTCATTTGAGCCGTGTCTCCAAAAAAGCCAAATGTAAAACACATTTTTCTTCACCATGCACGATGCCCGGTTTGTGATTTGAAGGGAATTTGGGATGTCAGGATCGCAGATAGCGACTCCGCTCCCTGTGCCAGAGTTTCAGATCGGCACACCACCAGGCAACGTCGCGGATTAGGGAAACGTTGGGAATTAAATATGATACACACACAGTCTGGGCCTGTGTATACTATATGTGTCTGTGGTTAGATGCTTTTGTGTATGTATGAAGCCAACATGTGCTTTTAATAAACCGTATCTGAGATATTAGTTCGAATTACACTGACAGAATATGTCGGAGTTTTATAGACTACCTCAGTAAAAGATAATATGATACTTTGATCAGTGTGTATTCAGTTTTGTGTGTGTATATGTGTGTGTGTGTGTGTGTGTGTGTGTGTGTGGATGGTTCTGACTTTCCATTTGCAGCCCCTTGGCAGATAGCTGTGTTTTCCACTGTAGTTTGGTAAACCCTGTCTGAAGTAACTACATGTAACTCGAGATGGATTACCTGATGATCTCAGGCTGACTCACAGCGTTTAGCGCTCACTCGCTCACTCACTCACTCACATGCGTACCGTTATTTTATCGGAGAGACACGAGCACATCTCGAGCACATGTGTACAGAAATCCCCACGCCATGTTGGAGCCATTGTGGACGTTCGTTGGAGCTGTGTTCCAACAAATCCGTCAGTTGTAAATGTTGCAGGGGTTTCCAGCAGGTTTTCGTCAGGCAGTGCCTCAGTTCAGCAGTAAGACACATTTAGCTGTTAGCTGTGGACAAATTCCTGATGTGTTTATATTTTGGGAAACAGAACCAACGTGGTTTGTTAGAAAGTACTGCAGGCATGTGCAAACAAAATAATATCTGCAGGAATTGGTCAGAATTCCTACAGAAGCAGGTGTGATTGGTCCGAAATCTTTGGCGAGCAAGGAGAATTTGGTCAGAATTCTTGTAGGAGGAGGTGGGATTGGACAGTATTCCACCTGGACTGGGGGTTATCAGTCAGAATTCATTTGGGAATTGGTGGGGTTGGATAAAATTCCTTTGTAAGTCGGAGGATTAGTCAGAATTCTTACAGAGGCAGGCAAGATTGGTCAGTATTCTCCCAGGAGTGTGTGTGTGTGTGTGTGTGTGTGTGTGTGTGTGTGTGTGTGTGTGTGTTGGGTGGCGGGGCGGGGGTTTGGGGGGGGGTGTATTGGCCAGAATTCCTTGGTGAGCAAGTATGATTGGTCAGAAGTCCTCAGGAGAGGGTGGAATTGGTCAGAATTCCTTCGGAAGTGGATGGGATTGGCCAGAATCCCTGGCTTATCAAATAGGATTGGTCAGTATTTCTCTGGGTCAGAATTCCTTGGCAAGCAAGTAGGATTGGTCAGAATTCCTCAGGAGAGTGTGGGATGGGTCAGAATTCCTCAGGAGAGTGTGGGATGGGTCAGAATTCCTCAGGAGAGTGTGGGATGGGTCAGGATTCCTTCAGAAGAGGATGGGATTGGCCAGACTCTCTTGGTGAGCAAATAGGATTGGCCAGTATTCCTCCAGGATGGGTGGGGTTGGTGAGAATTTCTTCAGGAGCAGTTAGGATTGGTCAGTATTCCTCTAGGAGTGGGCAGGAGCGTTCATAGCACTAACAGTGGGACTTAATGCCATCTATAAACATTAACTAGTCTTCACCATGTAGCTGGAGCTGGAACGTTATGATGCCGCCAGTTTGGAATCGTTCTGCCTCCCGGTTTAAAGGTGAAGTTATACTGGAACACTGCAAGTGATGTGAATGAGTTTCATTTTAAAATTTTAATTTGTAAATGAAAACCCTCCCTCCTATTGAACAACTTTTTTTTAACAATATTACGGAGCTTAACCGTGACATTCGAAGCAAATATATGGAGATTTGTGGAGATTTGTGTATTTACAAAAATACATTTTGAGTGAGATAGACTTTCATTACTTATTAGCTACATTAGCATTGTAAAGAAGCAAACAACAAACACTAAACTTTTACATATTAGGTGGAAAACTAGGAATAGTTGTCCCCCCCCCGAGACATTTTTATTAAGCTTCTAATCACTCAAACAGCTGAAACTTCCCAAAGATCAGAAACCTCACATGCAGTGAAATGATAATGAGTTTAAACTGAGATCACTCTGAATAAGATGACTTTTTTTTTTTTTTTTTTTAAATCAAATACCTTTTGTACTATTTTCTAAATGTATTTTTGTCATATGCCTCTCCACTGGTGTTTGGTCCTTGGAAAGCACAGCACAGCGAAGTGATATTTTTATCACTCAGAGGTGAAGGTCTATTTGTCAAAATGGGTGTGAAGACGGAATTTATTGCCGGTGGCTTCCCTCCAGGATGAGGGCTGGTCAAGGGGAGGCACACACATACACACACACACACACACACACACACTGAGCCACCGCTGAAGAGGAACCCCTCTCCCAGCGGGGGAAACCATCAGGGGAAGGACAGGAAAGACGGACAAACTCGGAGATGACAGGAGGCAGCCGGCACAGGGAGCAGCAGCCCGAACCGGGGCAGGAAGCCTCGAGGAAATGCCCCGGCTCGGGGCCAAACACAGGAGCAGGACGGAGGAAACCCTGAGGGATCTCCGCACATAGCCGAGCATCAGATGGATGGAGAAGAATGTGTTTTTTTTTGTATGGGAATATGAGTCACCCGCATACCTGCTGCTGCCACACGTACAGATTCCCTGTCACGCTGCCAGATCTCCCCTGTCCATTAGCGACACTTCAACAGCATGACCAGAAGGTTGTGAGGTCAAACCCCAGGACTGCCAGCTGAGAGCCACTGTTGGATCCTTTAGAAACGCTTTCACAGAAGCTTTCTGAGCTAAAGCTGTTGTTTAATGAGTTATTTATGTTATGTCGTTTTCTTCAGCTCAGCATCCCTACGTTCACATTGGCACCGTTCATTTTCTACGCACGTGCGCGACACAGAGCTGCGATTTCAGCAACAGCGACAGCGTGACGCGCATCATTTGAATTGAGATTCTTTTCAATTCTACTCAATTCAGGAATAGCAGCAGTAAAGTGTCAGATCCAAACAACTGGCTCGGAAAATTCCTTGGACCAATCCTATGGCGCGTGTGGTCCGACCTTTCTTCAGTTCCCCACTCACTACTTTAGTTCCTACCTGCAATCAGTTCCCATTTAGTGTTTGACACGCAAAAATAAAATAACAACTTCTGATCGTGGTTTCCTCATATCCTGCCATATACAACTTCTCATTTAACGTGTATAGAGACATCATAAAGAAAAATAAATCTCGGAAGGAAGTAGCAGAGATCGTTTTAGAGATGGATTTGACTTTCACACCGATTAATGCGCTGTTTAATTCCTGTTCAACTAGTTAGCTTTAGACGATATACTGTTTATCATCAAAACTAAAAAACGAGATTGGATTCAATTTACATAGGCTTCTTCTTCACTTTAAATAGAACGACTACTTAATAAATGAATGTAAAATCACTAGTTTCATCCGCTGCAGCGCACATTAACGACAGGGATTTCAGTCTGAAGTCTGTGTCTTCATGATCACTGCAGTGTTAAATATAACCTGATCTCACCACAGCAAGCCGATTAGCTGTTTGTGCTTAAGAACGTCGAAACACGCGATTCTGAATAACAGCATCATAGTGTGTGGATGGTCCGTCAACAAATAAGGCCTTGTTATGGTGCGCAGCCCCACACACACACACACACACACACACACACACACACGCCCTGGCACTGCTCTTCAGGTTTTTTGGATGTTCCTCTGAAATGAGGGGTGTTTTCCGCATGCCAGGGAGGCGTTTAGAGGAAGGACAGATGATTACTGCGGTTCCTCCCTGACCAGAGACGCTCTGTAACGCGAAGATCATTGCCAAGATCCCGTCATTAGAGCGCGAGGGTGTGATCAAGCAAACCAAAGTGTGTAGGAGGTTCACGTCGCTGTTACCCACTCCGAGCATAGGTGCAGTGATAAACATGGGTTTAGCTAGAATTCAGATTGCTTTTAGACAGCCGGGCTCAGGTTCTTCTGAAAAATACAACGTGCAGAATCTTCCATCTACCCCAAACATAACCCGTTACATGAAACATGTTCGATGCCTAAAATCTTCAGTTTTAAATTTCTTCCTCAAACCACATGATTCAGCAGTCATACAGATGTGCTGATGTGGTTTAGGACACAGTGGAACCTATAAATATGAACTAAACCTATAAATATAAACTAAATCCGTGTAGCTGAACTCTGGAATGTTATCTATAGCGGCGGCCATCTTAAGCCAGGTTTACCTTTTATTATTTTGAGCATGCCTTTGCTGTACATCCTAAAAGAATTCTTTGGTCGTGTATTCGGCCAAGGTTTTATTGAGATTATCCAGTGTAGTGCGATGAGTAATGATCATAACAGACTGCTTAAATCGCACGAATGGTTTTAGGGTGGTATTATTATATCCCCTAGGCCCCGCCCCCAAAGATTGAAAACTGGGGCAGAAAGCTGTGGCCTGTTGGTCCGTACGTGGATTACTGAGTCAGCTTGTTGATTCGACATGATCCTAACACGGAATTTATCCATTCGCTGAAACTGTTCTCGGATTTGTTACCAAGACAACAAGCCCATAAGCACAAAGTTTGTGCTTTGAGTGTGTTAAAAGGGCAAAAGCGATCTGAAGTGATCAGTCTGTAAATCGATCATGAGTCCTGATCCTGATTTATTATTCCATAGACACTAAATTGCGTGCAAGAGAGAAAAGAAAGCTTTTAATGGCCTTTCCAGGTGTGCGTGCCATACGCATTAGCTAACCTGTGACTCGCTGATCAGGTTTCGAGTACATATATCAGTTCTTTCCACGTTCTGAGGTGCGTCGAAGAACCGAATTGTCCCTGTGGCATTCATCAACTGGGATTTGCTCAACGAAGGATGGCAATAAAGTTACAAACTTCGACATTACAAACTTTAATTATTTATGAGCTACTTTACTGTCATAGCTCCAATGACGCAAACTTCAGGCACCAAGCATGTCTTTGGGTTGAATGGAAACTGTGTGAAGTTGCTTTTTTTTTTTTTTTTTGGTTGGTGTCGTTTTAGTACGACGTCTGTGGCAGTACGAGTGGATTCATCAGCATATAAAAGGGAAAAACAGATCGTCCTATATTTTATTCGGAACTGTTTTAGTTTACTACGTTCAGTTAAAAAAAACAAAAAAAACAGGATGGTGAAAGTCGTCTGTAAAAAGCACATTAGAAGATCGGTGTGTGTGTGTGTGTGTGTGTGTGTGTGTGTGTGTGTGTGTGTGGTGTTGCTGGGCTAGTTAATGTTAGTGTAAGAAGGTAATATTTTCATGGGCTTTGCAGTAATAATGGGATTGATTGATGTATTATGAAACCGTGTTTAGAGTCTCTGGCTCTCTTCCCGAAGCTCTGTTGCTGAACTTTTTGTCCAGGTTTCCTGCTTGTAAAGTAATTTTTCCTGTGAAACAAGCGAAAGGTTCCCGCTCGCCCTCGCTGCCAGTGAAAACAGGACGAGCCCGAACTCCTTCTCCACAACCCGCAGACTATAAACAGGCTTTTTTACCCTGCGTTCACACTGGAACGTCGCTAGTGACGCTAGTTTGTCTCTTATGGGCGTGGCTTGTGAAGCACTTTTTTTTTAGTAGCTAACACTGATAAGTTCGACACAAGCTAAATATTGCACTAATTAGACTTACATGTTAGTCTTCGTACTAGCTTCGTTATCAGATTATCTTAGCGAAGCGAGATAAATTAGCTACGTGCACTCACCAGAGGCATCAGCGATCTCTGCGACTTCCTTCCGAACTTTTTTTTTTCTTTCTTCCTAATGTCTCTATACACATTTATATGACAGTCATACGCGCTCGTATATGCCAGGAGAAGATGACTAAGATGAATAACCATAATGAGGTTATAGGGTTTTCTGCCATCGTTGTGAGTGAAACAGTAAATGAGAACTAATTGCAGGTAGGAGCTAAAGTTGGCCCGATTGTTTGGGTTTGTCGCTGTACTGCAATCAAAGCTGATTTGCATAGAATTGGGAAAAATCTCGATTTCTGCGTTGTCACCCTGTCTCTGAAGTTGCAGCTCCGTGTCACGCATGTGCGCAGAAAGCGAAGGAGGCGCTCTGTGGCTTGCTAGCGTGAAGATCTCTCGCTCCTTCCACCACGAGCTCGCTGCGATCTCCAGGCCATTAATGCGAGTGCAGCTCTGTTTGGAAGGAAACACTTTTCCTTCTGAGTGTATTTTAGGGATTAAGATAAACACCTTTTAACAAGGTGCCATTAGAGCTTCCCGTCTCGCTGGAGGGCTTCAGCGCAGAGACCGAGTGACGAATTATTACCAGCATTAAGCAGAGAAAGGAGAGACGCTGGAGGACAGCGAGCCCTGCTTCGTCCAATCACTGAAACATGGGCTGGAAATAAAAGAACAGCCCAGGCACGTTTTCAGAGGATGTCAATTTGCGGGTCTCGTTTCTCCGCAGGTTTAGAAATAAAGTTAACACAAGTGAAAGGTTAAAGGTTTATAGGAAGCAGAAAATAGCACCCCAGAAAGTATTATCCATTCGAAGAACCCTTAAGGAATCATTCATCGCGTTCCTACGTGGTCATCAAAACCCTGTGCATAATTTAGAAAGCACAAATTAAAGGTTTTTGATCCAATATGGACATCAGAGCTCAGAGAACCAGGCAATATCCGATACCCATCCTTTTTAAAAATAGTTTTAAAGGCTGTTGCTGTGAGAACACACACAGTATGTTTCTGCATTTACGTGATGTTGTGTATAAAAATGCATCAGTGGATCAGAGAGGAAAAGACAACCGATATTCGGATAGCGATTCTCAGTGCTGGATCAGTGCAGCAAACCAGTCTGCGTTTTAGGAAGTTTTAGGAATTTTAACGGACTTGAACCAGAAACGTGTGTGTGTTTAATACTTAAGAAGAAAATGTTTCAGTGAGCCTGTTATGAAAGGCTGGAGTGCAAAGGTTTGCATTCTCTTACTTCAAGATAATGAAACCTACAAAACATTTAATGCGAGTTTGGT
>JAKKZJ010000017.1:21754866-21766092 GCA_033441845.1 Pangasius mekongensis | reverse complement strand
AAAGGCTGGAGTGCAAAGGTTTGCATTCTCTTACTTCAAGATAATGAAACCTACAAAACATTTAATGCGAGTTTGGTTTCAGAGACACAACGATGGTCAAGATATTAACAGCAATGGGATCTGAATGCGTCCTGTTGTTTTTATTTGCCTTTACGGACTCAGAAATAATCCCTGGCAGGTTGTGTGTTGTTGTTGTTGTTGTTGGTTTTTTTTTCCACTTGTATTTCTCTGCGACTCTTTGCTCGTGTCTGTGTGTTTCTGTGTTTCCTCCATTTCTGAATGTGCTGTTTTTGCGCTGTTTTTTTTTAACTTTAACTTCCTCCCTAAACGCTCGTTTCATCTCCTCCAGCTCCAGGAAAGATCAGTATGTTCTGTCATAGGGCATGTGAGAGGTTTTTTTTGTTTGTTTGTTTGTTTGTTTGTTTTTATTACGTGTGAGTTTGAGTATGTTTAAGCTTTTCATATGTTAGAAAACTGTACCCTTTATTATGTTTCTTTCATCGGGGAATACCTGGATATAGTGACATTTAAAAAAAAAGATTTAAGGCACATAGTTGGAAAAAAGATATACACACCTTTCCAGGTGAAGGATACAAGCTAAAGGTGCAAGTGCTTGATGGTACCATCTCAGCACCAAGGAGAAGTCCAGTTTAGCACCTTTTTGTTCTCAGAGTGTGTGGGACTGGTTTAAGGCAGCGTTCATATAAATTAACTAGAGCATGTAAAAAGGGATGCAAACTTTTGAGCTCGATAAAGAGACTCCGCTGCAGCAGTAAATAAACATGGGATTGTTAGTTAAATTACAAAATGCAGGCACGATTTTCTTTGCATTTTTAACCAGAAACCAGGAGAGATGCAAACTTTTGCATTCGCTTATTACTATTAATATTTGATGAAGTGAACCCTGACAAAGCTCGACTCTGTCCTCTGTATCATCACGTGCATTTCACGTGCATTCACTTTTTAATGGGAACTTTTTAGGGATTTTTCTTGTGACACGTGGAAATGGTGAAACGCACCGTGCTCACGTCTCGCAAGACAGCTGCGCGTGCGAATTCGTGAAGTGAACACGTTTGACTGCACGTGAACAGTGTGTGATTACAAAACCACGTGCTCCACTTGCGGAAAAATTAACGTGTAAAAAAAAAAAAATAACAACACGCGCGTGTGAGAAAACCACGTGACTGTTTACGCGTGAAGGGACACTTGCGCATTATTCACCCTATATTTCTTAATTTATACATGTTTATATTTCCCTGTTGTTTATGCAGTGCACTGACGCTTCTGCAGCAACATGCACTGAATGTGTTGCTTTGCATTCTTTCCTTCTTCTTTTCCTTCCTTCTTTCCTTCTTTCTTTCTTTAACCTGCCGTAGAAACACTGCGCTTGTTAACTCCTCCGCATTCACAAAGCGCTATTGATATTGAAATTGCATGTCACAAGGTGACTATTTGTGGGCCGTTAACAAAAAAAAAAAAAAAAACCAACCCAACACCCATGAAGTCCATCCGGGGCTCCTTTTCGGCTTCAGCGTGACGAGCGCGAGGCCACCTGTGCTCGGAAACAGAGCCAGATTAGCCTGTGAATTACAGCGCGTCGGTAAACGCCTGGGAAACGATCAGCCTCAAGAGGGCAATTTGGCCGCAAATATGAAAATGCGCAAATTTCTGGACCCATTAACGTACAGGCGCGCTCGAGCGCCGGGGTGTAATTGCGGCGCGACCCCCGGCGCACATTCAGCCGCGCGGGAGCCTATTAATTGCGTTAAAATAGTAATGAAATGACGCGCCGTTTGCACGCGCGCTGCTCGGCGGCACCGGCATAAGCACCGCGTAGGCCTATAGGCAGGTAGAAGTGGCGCGCGGGGCGCGTTGGAGAGGCAGTTTTTAGGGGCCATCGCGCGCAATTACGGACAATCAGAGGAGGGCTCGAGACCCCGCGCTCTCCACAATGGGGCCCGGTGCGCTCCGTGTTTTTGCGGGGTGCTGAGAGAGAGATGGATGGAGGGAGGGATGGGGGGGTGTTGGGGAGGGGGTGTGGCGCTCAAGTGCGTGCAGCTGCGCGAGCGCGATTCAGCTCCGGCAACGGCGGCCACCTCTCGCGCCGCAATTAGCAACTCCTTTCACTTTTTTTTCTTCTCCCCCTCTATTTAAAGAAAAGGAGGAGGAGGAGGAGGAGAAGGAGAGAAAAACCCCGCAGCAGCGCCACTGTTTTCTCCCCGCGGAATCATCTCTGGGAGAAAAGCAGCGATTGATTGTTGCCTCGAGTGGCTCGTGAAGAGCGTATTTTCATAATGGTGCTCTTAATCCTTCGCTTAAAAAATGGAAATTGCCTTAACTGCGCGTGAATGATGAGATTGACACATGGCCTCTTGTTTTTTTTTTTTTTTTAAGGGGGGAGCTTTAATTTCTGACCAAGACCTTCATCACGAACAATATCTCTACCAAAAAGTCTAAAAGTGCAGATCGTTATTTAGATGTTTAATGCTTTATACTTTCCACGGATAAGCCGGTGTTGTAGCTTTGTACAGACTTTCAGATAAATGTACATTATTAACTTATTAACGTTTCCTGGATTGTCCAGTGTCTCTGACTGTGTAGATTACAGAGACTTTCTTATAACGTGTAAAACTGATCTGAGAGCTGCGGTGTGTCTGGAGGTCAGTATGTGATGTCACTATACACGCTACCAACCAATCAGGTAGGATATGTAAATTACGTAAGGAATAAAACACAAAGGGCCACGGTGTTGTTATTTTCCTACAGCAGAATGCCACGAAGTGTTCGATTCCTCTTCTGATTGATTAACAAACAACATGCCATACTTTTTATCCGTTTATGGTTACATGTCATGTTTGGAACATCCGTGAGACAAGTGAGGTCGTGATAGCGGCTTGTTCCCTCACCACACTCTCTTCATTCTCTGTCTCGAAGACGAAGGAAATCGCAGCTTGCCGTGTTACCGAGAAATCGTAAGTGTAAGCGTAAGCGTAAACTCCTCTGTCCTGAAGATGTGGGGAAAATGAAAGTAACAGCTTTACCTCCGACTGTTTCGAAGCTCTGACACTGGAGACTCCTTCCATAAATGTTAAATAACATTCATTCTCCTTATACAGAAAACAAACAGTGTATTGTGCAGAGATGAGTCCGAATGGTTTACAGTGACATGCTTGGGCCGCTTTAACGTCACAATGTTGTATGCGATTGCAAACTTGAGATCTGTAACTGATTTGCTTTCGCAGATGATCACGAGCACGAGTGGATCACACGGACGTGCCGGAAAGGCTGGGATGAGTTTGTGGGATGTATTCCCCGGAACGGCACGACGTAAATTTGAATAAGGTGAGTTGACGTGAACGTACGTTCGAGTCAATAGGCTAGATAATCGATCCTCTAGAACTTCAGAGCCGTCGCCGTATAGGAGTTAGTGACTAAACTGCTGCATTTATTATTTTATATATATATATATTTTTATCTATTCTAAATCTACAGGTTTCAAAGTGGAGTCCTGGGGAAGCCTGATCCACTTTTTTTTTTGGATCGAATTTTTATTTATTTACATTTTAGTGGCATTACGATGGTGGAGGTCAAAATAAACCACAATCAAATTTGACTGGTGACTGGCTGAGTTTTTTTTTTTTTTTTTTTTTTTTTAAATATAACATTTAATAAAACTTAACACTGCTGTTTATGACAGATATTTCGGCTTTGCATTTTAGCACAGTACGTGGAAAGTAAAGAAATTAAAAAAACATCGCTAATTATCTCTAAAAATCTCTAAAATCTAAAAATCTCAGATTCTTAAATAAGACGCACGATCTGCATAATCTGCTTAAAATCTAAATGATTGGATTCGGATCACAAAATAAATCTGTGGTGTGATTATTAGGAGGTTGGTGATGGATAATTTTATTTTATTTTTTTTATTTTTTTAAAGCTAGAAGATGCAACAGGTTTGAGAACCCACGGGTGTGTGTGTGTGTGTGGGGTTTCATGTTTTAATATCTTTGTGGGAACCAAATATCCCACAAGGATAGAAACATCTGACAATATTAACCTCGTGGGGACATTTACTTTTACAAACACTGCAGATTTAAAAAAAAAAAACAAAAACAAAAACAAATGTAAACAGAACGTCCTCACAAGGAGAATAAAACAAACGTGTGCGTGTGTGTGCGTGTGCGTGTGCGTGTGTGTGTGTGCGTGTGTGCGTGTGTGCGTGTGCGTGTGCGTGTGCGTGTGCGTGTGTGTGTGCGCGTGCGTGTGCGCGTGCGTGCGTGTGTGCGTGCGTGTGTGTGTGTGTGTGCGCGCTTCAGGCTGAGCTGTACTTCAGGGAGAAAACTGCAGATCCGTGCGGTGATGAATGAAATCGTAGTAGACTGGAATCTGTAGAAGTAATTTATTAATAAGCCTCATCATAATAATTCCTGAAAATATGAAACGGAAACCAGAAAGAAAGAAATAAATAACAATAAAAACAACTTTACGTCTTCTTTGTTTTGTTCTTTGTTCAGAGCGCACACTTTGTGTGGCTGTTTCAGTCTCGTGCTTCTCCGCAGTACAGATTTGTTCTATTAATATTTAGTCGTATGATGGGAAATATAGGCTGAGCAGATGTGTCCGAATAATACAACTGATTTTTCTTGTAGAAAAATGTGATTAAAAAAAAAAAATGCAATAAAAGAAGAAAACCCAAAGTCACTTCCCGTCAGTGTGTCAGTCTTTGGACTGATACGAGCAAAAAATGGTGGATATTGGAATAAAAAAAAAAAAAAAAGAATTCATTTGATCCGATCCTGTAAGAAATGAAAAGATTGGATTTGGGTCTGGAGAGGATTGTTTTGTAAATGTTTTGTTAGGATTGATTTTTATTCTGTTTATTATATTATAGTGCAGTAATGCAGGGTCACTTTAACGCCGTTGTGCGTTTGTGTTTTTGTGCATTCTTGGTGTGTCTCTTTTTATATTTTTATACTTTTATAATCCGATTGTATATAATTAATATTATAAGTATCACGTCTCCTGTCCTTTGCTGCTGTAACAATGCAAATGTCCCCATTGGGGACGAATAAAGGATCATCTTATCTTATCTTATCTCATCTCATACTTGATTTATATTATATAATAATATATAATTATAATTGATTTTTGTGTGAAAGCTGCAGGAGGTTGTGAACTTTTTTTTTTTTAAGTGCTTCAGTTAAAAAAAAAGATCTAAAAGCTTTTTAAAGGTAAAATATTGGCTGGGAATCTGATATCAGCAGCAGTATCGGTATCATGCCATCTCTAATTTTAACTTAAATGCAGGACTGCAATATAAAAGGTAAAGAAATTCTGTGCAAAGAAGAAAAAAAAGAAAGAAATGGAGCTGATTTATGTTTTTACAGCAGCATAACGCTGATCCGCTTCTCGGGTCTGGAGTAAAGTTTTAAGCTGAAACGACTCTTTTACATTTTCTGCGTTTCGCGAACGTCGCAGCGGCGAGCGCTCGGTTTCACGAGGATTTGCTCCTTCCTGAAAAAGTCCAGCACAAAGCTGCCTCCATCTTTGCCGCACTGAACACACAGATCCGCTTTGTTCAGGCTGAATTTGGAGTTGAGTGCAAAAGTTTGCACCCCCTCGTGTGTTTTTAGTGGAGCGAAGAGAACTGAAGCAAGGCTAGAATGAAATGTTACTCGAAAGTAAAATAGTTCAGTAATTAATTTTATCCTGCGTCTTTGTGTCAGAACAGATATTTCAAAGCTTTTCCATCTTTATTGAAGCTTGGAGGCAGTTGTACAAGGCAAAGCTGGCAAACTTTAGAATTTTTACACAATTTGTGCTATTTTGCTACATGTGATAATGAAGGAACATCTATGAAAACAAACACGTTCAATGTCTCGTTGCTACAAATTGCATTTCTTCGTCTTCTTCTTTTTTTTTTTTTACGAGGGTGTGCAAACTTTTAGACTCTTTGTAAATGAGGCAACAATATAAACCATGTCTTTGAATATGTATTCATGTAAGGAATAAAACACACCTCGGTGTGCTGCTGTTGTAGGAAAATAATCGTCATGTTTTACTCCTATTATACTACAGCAATTTTTCATTTAATAACGAACACGTCATACTTTTTTATCCATTTACAGTTACGTTTAATGTTTGTGAAACAAGTTAGTTTCTGTTGTCTCTTACGTTGTAGCAGCTATAAACGGTCGTTCCCTCACCAGCCTCTCTTTTTTTTCTCTCTCTCTTGAAGTTAATAAGACAAAAAAAACTTCAAAGCGTAAACTCCTCTGTCCTTAAGAAAACTTAAAGTTACAGCTTTACCTCTGACTGCTACAAAGCACTGACACTGGAGACTCCTTCCCTAAATGTTACACAACCATATCAACAATGAAACATCTTGCAGTTTTAATGCATTTTAATGCGCAGCGCATAGAGTGATGGAGAGAAAGATAATCATGCGCACATAGAGAGCAGCTACAGAGGAATAAGTGTGTGTGTGTGTGTGTGTGTGTGTGTGTGTGTGTGTGTGTGTGTGTGTGTGTGTGTGTGTAATTCATGCCCACCTACTGCAGATACTTCTCCAAATTTTCCATCCAATTCCTTTTGGGAAAATAGACCTAAACTCTCCTTTAGATTTAGGTGTGTGTGTGTGTGTGTGTGTGTGTGTGTGTGTGTGTGTATCCTTTGAAACAGTACCCGGGACAGGAGATCAGCCCCGTGATGCAGCCTGACAGTGACTTCCTGTGTGTGATGGTGCTGGAATCAGTGAGTGAGTCATTACTGCACACGCTGACCCGTGAAGGGCCTGGCAGCTCCGCCATCGGCCTGTGATTGCTTCCTGCTTTACGCCGTACGCACACACACACACACACACACACACACACACACACACACACACACTCACAGAACTAAATGATACAGTATGGAAAGATACACTCCATTTTCTCCCTTTAGTATTTGACAGTACATTCTCACATAAACATATCGACTGATCAACATATATATATATATATATTCAGCGATTTATTTCTTTATTTTTTTCCCCACTGAGCGAGCGAAGCTGGTTTTAATTTAGCTCGTAGTAAATCAGTGTCTGAGAGCTTGATGAGCTCCGGATCGTCCATCCCTCTCTTCGATCATTCGTCTTTTAGTGTGCACTCCGTATCGATAAAGTTCGCACCCAAGCAACACTCGAAGACCATGTTTAATGTCATTTATTCATTTTATTTATTTCAATTTTACAAAACAGACAACGGGACAAGGGGGGAAAAAGTGCTTTACAGGCTAATATCGGTTTCAATAAATACAAGAACGTCGAGGCCTCGTCTTCATCCTCATCCTCATCACCGAGCTCAGAACACACAAGCGTACTCCGCAATACAAATATACAGTTTAGTGACAGCTACAGCTTTTATTTTTTGCCCAAATCAGTCCCGTGGTACGTCAGAGTCCGGGCCGAGCCACACGCTCGCTTTTACACTGCAGGAACTGAGGCACAAGCTAACATGGCAGACACAAAATCAGCGAAAAAACAGAGAAACACACACATATTCTGCTCCCGTTTCACGACGGGACACGACTTAAATAAAAAATATGTGTACATTTTTAATTTTCTTTACATGTACTCGGTTTTCGGTTCATCTCTTCCTACTCTCTGGGTACAACATTCACAAACTGATTTAAAAAAAAAAACAAAAAAAAAAGCCATTTGAGATAAACATCCTGTTTTTGCAGATTCACACTTTTTGCAAATTTCTACTGTTCAATCACATCATTTTTTCACTTCTTTAAAAAAGGTTTTAGCCTTTTGATCTCTTATCCAGACGCAGCCAATGCATGTTGAAATGGGGGCAGTATGTTTTTTTCTGAGACATCGTGAGTATCGTGACTTTTTATAGCACCGACTAACTCGATTATTACTTACAGTAACAAGTAGATTGCTATTCTATACCAATTTAATACCATTTTTAAAAAATAATTAGACTTCTAGTTTTTCCTCTCATGGCACTGCAGTTCACTTCGACCCCTAAACATGATGATACATATTGTTTACTCTGAAAAGCATCTTCAAGTATTGAGATATTTGTTTTCTCCATATCGTATCGCCCATCCTTGGTCGGTATTGTAATATCGTCAAATGTGTATTTTGTGAAGCTGTTCAGCTCAGCCGCCGCCTCCGGGCAGTAATCAGCCTCTGTGGGTTTTTTGAACGCCTGACGGAGCGAAGAAGCAGATGTTAGCAGGCGACGAAAGTGGCTTTTCGCTGATAAATCCATCCGAAGTAGAGAGATAGAGAGAGAGAGAGAGAGAGAGAGAGAGAGATGGCACATGCAGTCTGTGCTATAGATCCATGTAAACACTTGGGAACAAACGCACAGATCCAGCGAGATACTCGACAAATAATCACTGATTGTTTTTGTTTTGTTTTTTGTTTTTTTTTTTTTGTTTTTTTTTACATTTTTTTTCTCAGAGCGAGAGATGAAACTTCTCGCGACGTTCCTCGCCTCACTCCACAGGTCTCACGTCTTTACTGTGTTTTAATCCTGCAGTAAGAACCGTGAATGTTCTCCGAATGTTTCGAGCAGTCGAACTCAAAACCACTCTTCAGTGTGCGCATTAGAGGTCCAAATCCTGGTCTCGGTTCTTGATAACGAGGTTCCGGGCCGACGCTAACGGCTCACAGGTGTGTGAGACTCGCCTGCAGGTGAGGGGAAAATCCTGTCCACTGAAAGGCAGGAGGAAACGCCCCCTCTCCTCGTGAGGTCGGAGGTCAAGAGCATGCGGGGACGGTGACCCTGTCCTTCAGCCAGAGGCGACCTCTGAAGAGCAGACGGAAGTCAGGAGCGGGAGGTCAGGGTTGAGGGGTCAGGGGTCAATGTGGCGGGGTCGTTAGCGGCTGAGGGGCAGCTGTGGCAGAGACATGGCCTGGTGGGGGAGACTCTGTGTGGTCAGCACCGAGAACGGATGACCTGCAAATGCAAAAAAAAAAAAACCGGCGGATTAATACACACACTCACACACACAAATTCTATGCTTGTGATTCTATTCATTGTTAGCTTTTACAGGACACAGGATTGCATCACTCACTGTCGATGTAGCCGCGCAGAGCCACCATGCGCGCTCTCTCCGGGCTGCCGAAGGGCGAGTAATGCAGCTCGTCAGGCAACGAGGGGGGCATGCGTGCCTGCGGGTGGGCCTGCGGAGGGCCGCCGTGCTGTGGCGTGTGCTTTTTGTGTCTCGCCCGACAGTTCTGAAACCAAACCTGCAAACAAAAACAGGACAGGAGTTAGAGCTATCTCACCTCCCACTCCACCCTGCTGTCTTTACAGAAGCAAACAGGCTCTCGTGCAGGAAATAAAAACACTCCGTGACATGCTGTTAAAGGAAAATAATCAGCAACAGCATGGTGTGATGAAGCAGAGTTACTGTTACCACACCAAAGTTGATCGTTTTCCTAGGACAGCACTACACAGTGTTTTATTCCTCTTATACCGCAGCAATTTCCTAACGATTACAATGTTTTATTCATTAAAGAATGAGAAGGCTCGTTCAGAGCAAAATAGAGTAAATGAGAGAAATGAAGAGATAATAAGTGAAAGAGAGATGACATTTTAGCATCTCTCACCTGTATGACTCGTCTGCTCAGTCCCGTCATGTCCGCGAGCTTCTGCAGCGTCTGAGCGTCAGGGTTGTTATCCTGCGCAAACTGAGCCTGCATCACCTGCACATGAAGCGTCGCACGACGATTACAAACCCAGCGCACCCTTTTCAAACACTAATCACTCATGAAGCAATGAAAGATTCTCATGTTGTCAGCGTCAGGGCTTCGTACCTGCAGCTGCTCAGCGGTGAAGGAGGTGCGAGCGCGTTTAGCCGGTTTGGGCTGGCTGTCCTGCTCCGACGGCACGGCTCCTTCCAGCGTGAGGCCACTTCCTGCACGGACAGAGGAGCGAACAGCGAGCAGTCAGTACACGCTAAATCTCAAAATGACTCTCAAGTGCAGGGAGCTACACAGAAAGCACACAGGAGCGTGATTATAGAGTATTCTCTGTCAGGAAGAAGTCATTTCTGCACCTCAGACACGGACACACTCACCGCTCTCAGCAGCCCGCTTCAGGTTCTCCACCATGGTGTCGTAGTGGATCCTGCACAGCACCTTCTCCTCCACCAGGCCGAACTCCTCTCCGGTGGAAAGCTGCCGTTTGCAGGAGAAGCAGGCGAAGCAGGCCAGGTGGTAAGCGTTACCGCGAGCTCTCCTCACCCAGTCGCTGGCGTAGATCTGGCGCCCACAGCGGGCACACTTCGTACCAAACCTACTGTGAGAGAGACAAGGCCCGGGGCATCAATACTCTGCACAGCTGATAGCTATATCAGTACTGAGCACTCAGTAGATAACTCTACAGCATCCTTGCTCTCTCTCTCTCTCTCTCTCTCTCTCTCTCTCTCTCTCTCTTTTTATATATATATATATTTGTCAGGCAGCCTGGACTTTCCTGAACTCAAATGTGTTTCTTTGCAAGTATCTTGGATTTTTCTTTTTTTTTACCTAATTTTCTCCCAAATTGTTCACCTGCCGATTCCCACCCACCAGCCATCTCTCCCTTATCATACATCCGCTAGCACCTGGGGAGGGTGAAGCTTTACACGTGCTTCCTCCGAGACATGTGAAGCCAGACACCACAACTTTTTCCAACTGCTGCTTCACAGGGAGTCGTAACACACTCAGAGGGAACCGCTATCCGCCCTCTTCCGCATACATGAGCTCACAGGCGCCTGCGATTGGCTAGTGTCACTGTGACTGACAGAAAACAGTCCCTCCTACCCAGAGAGCATGGTTCGTTTTGCTCTATTGGACTGGCTTGTGCATCACCAGGATGTGAACTCGTAAAAAACTCTCGACAACAGAGCGAACGCTCTTCTGTTGTGCACTAACTTTCCAAAACTTGATGAAATCGTGCCGTTCACTTTGTGAGGAAATCACGCTTAGCTAGCGAAGGTTTAGACTTCGTTATACAGCTTTTGCTGTTGTTGTTAACCGTCTCATTATGTTTTTAAGTAAAAAACATTTCCACAGCATTTTGGGGAAATATATGCATGAGATCTCAGAACATGTTATGCATAGAACAACTCAATTTTGTGCAAAAAACAGGTTTATTTGGCTTTTTTTTTCTTGACTGTTTGCTAGAATTCAGCCACAGCAACTTCTGAAGTGTTTTCCCAGACTGCAACGCTGAGTCA
>JAKKZJ010000017.1:21742594-21754766 GCA_033441845.1 Pangasius mekongensis | reverse complement strand
TTTTTTTTCTTGACTGTTTGCTAGAATTCAGCCACAGCAACTTCTGAAGTGTTTTCCCAGACTGCAACGCTGAGTCACTTGACCAATGCTCTTATCCAGAGAAACCTCCAGTGCAAACCATGATGTAAAGTTTGCCTCTAGGAATAAAGTGCTAAAGTGGTCTAGTTGGTGATTAAAAAAAAAAAAGGGACAAGCAATAGTACAAATATGTTCAGAAAACGAGGACGTCATATAAAATAACAACATTACGAAAATGCATAGAAGAATAACAGACATGCAGAGTAAAGTACAGAACCCTTCATGTCATTTCTAGACATATAATAATCATATTATTTTGAAGCTTTGATTCATAAACTTGCTATGTAATAAATGTTTCAGCCCTGAAATAAGCCCCGCCCCCATTTGTCACAGCTCAGCTGTGTTTTAACAGAGGACATGGAGATTGTTAGAGCAGCCGTTCAGCAGCCGCTCGGTGTGTGCGACCTCAGCACTCATTCGTTTCTAAACACCAGATTCATCTCCGCTCTCCCTCCATTTATCAGCTCTGAATGTCCTTCATGTTGTTTTCATAGCTGTTAGATTAAGAACTAGGAACTGAAGGTGTGTCAGTGTAACTTTATCGTCACGCATGAATATAAATAAGTGCGCAGTGTTGACGGAGGTCGTGGACCGACCGGGATTTTTTTTCGTTTCTGTGTGCCAGCTTTAATACATTTTATTTTTTACAGTATTGACTGTATTAAACTTCCATTTCCATTTTTTTAAATACAGAAAACTTCTAACATTGATCTGAAATAATGATATGATCTTAAAGAAACCTTATAGAGACTTGATTTACAAATTTTTTTTACAGCCCTGAAATAAGCCACGCCCCCCATCTGTAACAGAGATGCTCGGCTGTGCCTTTTTTTTTTTCTCCGTAAATGCGAACTACAGCGCATTCATAGTTTTAACAGAGGACCTGGGGTTGGTAATTATTTACTTATTATTATTATTATTATTATTATTATTATTATTAGTGGACCTTTAATTATTACTTTCTATAATTGTACCTTTACTTTTATATCCTATTAAATCGTAAAGGATTTATTTTCAATAAGAAACACTTAAAGCAAGGCAGATGTGAGATTTATGTCAGAGGGGTGTGATTATATAACATATATGATATATATATATATATTTTTTTTTTAAAAAAAGCACTTCCATTTCCCAGATCATTTAAGATATGACTACATATCGATTCAGTGCGGAAATGCACAGAAGCGCTGAAGTCGTGTTACGAGGTGTTAGATTGACGGAACCGGCCTGAGCGCAGTGACCATGTGAGCGTTCTCGGGCTCTGCTGCGGAGAAGGTCAGTGCGGCTTGGCGCAGCGGCTGAGGCTAATGCTGTGCAGATGATGGTGGTTTGCATGGGAGCCCCAAAGCCTAGATGGGAGCCCCACACACACACACACACACACACACACACACACACACACACACACACACACACACACACATATGGACCCATCCACCACCACACCTCTGGCACACGGAGCGCTTGTGTAAACAACGTGTCGTACACCACCTCCTCTGACCACAGAGAAATGTGGGATATCAAGATGACTGATTTGGCTGCGGTTCCCCTTTCCCTTCGTCCCAAGAATGATGACACCAGGCTTGCACGCCGGATCGCGGGGCCGAGGGGCCCAGGGTTGGGGGAGCGAGAGGGAGGTTGGGGTGGTTTTTTTTTTTTGTCCACTGAAAATGACATCATTCCAGTCTAGAGAATCTCGCAGATAACTTAACAGCGCTCGACTGGGACGTGTTCCTGATGAGACGATTCTGATCTGCACCCAGGTTCCCAGAAACACAGCAAAACAGTTACCCCGTGTGATTAATGTGACCCTTTTCTGTTTACCGCTGATTTTAGTGCAGCGATTTTTTTTTTTTTTGGTTGTTGTTGTTCCAGAAAATTCCTACTAATGTTATGTTTCTATTTATGGCCCAGAAATGTGATACATTCAAATGGAACCTGTGAATTTGTGCTTTCGACTTTGGAAGGCGAACACACAATACGTCTTCTGTTTAAGTGGTTGAAGTCATTAGAACACTGTTGCTAGGCAACTGGAAAACACAGACACAGCGTATGAGCTAGTTAATGATTGATTCGGATGCTAGCATTGGGAACATTGACATTTCCCGTAGTGTAGAAATGACCGAGTAAAGTGTTATTACACTTAGTATCCGCCGCTAACTGAGCTGCCGTGGGTTCTGCCATGGGTTCTGAAGGTGTAATAAAATAAGAAATATGAAATAGTGTAACAAACAAACAAATAAAACAAACAAACAAATAAATAGAATCAGTAAACACAAATCCATTTGAGTGTAGTAATGAAATATATCCGTTTCCTAAAACCTAATAATCAAATTATAAGCCTGAGATCCCAGAATCTAATGCACAAAGGAATACAAATTCTAGAAGCTCATGAACGAAGGAATGGGAATTCTAGAACCATTGGGGGGGTTCTAGAAACACATGCTTGACAGAATAGGAATTCTAGAACCTCATGCATGAAGAATTTCAAAAATTGGAATCTGAAAAAAAAAGGAATTCTACAACGAAAGACAAATTCTAGACCCCCAAGCACAAAGGAATTCTAAAAACCCTGTTCATAAAAAAAAAATCTAAAATCCCATGCACAAAGGAATTCCAGAAGCCTGTTGACAAAGGATTAGGAATTTTAGAATTATATTCACAAAGGAATTTTAGTGTCTTTCCTTAACTGAACAACATCTCTGCATATATATGAAAAACAAAATCTAAAAACCTATGCAGGAATAAATTCTAAAATCCCCCGCACAACGTCATTCTAGAATCCCATGCACAAAGGAATTCTACTATTCCCATGACAAATGGAATGGGAATTCTAGAATCTAGAATTCTAAAATCCGATGTGAATGTCTTACTTAATCTAACTGAATAAGAATATTCCGGATATTCCGGAACACGATGTTCCACGGCACAGTTTGCCAAACGCTTCGGCTCGAGCACAGAACCACTTAAAGAGGTTTTTCTGCTTGTTTGCTCCGTTGCAACATAAAAAGTCTGAAATCATCGCGCAGGATTCGGAGCCCTTCAGTGGCATTTTGTTTACTTTTCTAAACCCATGTTCTGACAGAACCGAACCGCACGAGCAGCACAACATCTGCGCAATGATGCATTTCAGAGGACCGCTGCAGGAATTTGGAACCCTGATGAAATCTAGCAACAACACAACCACACCACCATCACTATCAACACCACCACCACTACTGTCAACACCACCACCACTATCAACACCACCATCACTGTCAACACCACCATCACTATCAACACCACCGTCACTGTCAACACCACCATCACTATCAACACCACACCACCACTATCAACACCATACCACCACCACTATCAACACCACCATCACGAGCAACAACACCACCACCATTATCAACACCACCATCACTAGAAACACCACCACCATCACTAGCAACACCACCACCACTATCAACACCACCATCACTACTAGCAGCTACACTACTATCACCACCACCACCATCTACACCACACTATCACTGACACCATTTACACCACCACTGTCACCACCGCCACCATCACTACCACCACTTTTTCCACCATCATCTACACCAGCACTGTCACCCCCACTAACACCACCCCCACTACCACCATGTAGACCACCACACCACCACTTTCATCACCATCACCACATCACTCCTCTGGAATAAAATTCAGCAGTGCAGTTTAGAACAGGAACCGTGAGAGCAGTGCTTTGTGCAGCAGGTATAATTGCGCTTCCTGCGGTTTTGTTCTGGATGTGCGTCTGTCATTCTGGGCAATAACTCGCAACAGGAAACTCTTAAAGGTTCAGAGCATTTCTGACAGCATCCGAACTCTAAACTAATTCACACACAGGGATAAAATAACAGAAAACCCCAAAACCTGAGGAGGTACAAGCCTGGAGGATTACTCCTGATGTGCTGTTCTCTAATTTCCAGAAACAGGACTGTTTACTTTGAGGGGGAGTTTTGACAATGTGCTCAAAAGACTGCGGCGCACCAGTGACGTGGAACCACCTGAAATTTACTTAACACATTTTACTCATTTTTTCATATACGAGAAAAAAAAATTCTCCACATTGACTACAGCATCAGGAGTTTTTTCAGATTTCATCACTTCTTTAGTTGTATAAAAAAAAATAAAAAAAGGAAAGAAATTCTCTAAAATGGAAAATTCTATCCGGTAGTATCCGATCCTTTTTCTGTGCTTCCTATAAAGATAGTTATCAGCGAAAATGTCAAGGTGTAGGTCGGATTGGATCCGAAATGAAGCGACGGCGGGACCCGAGAGGCGCCGAGTCTCGTGGAGGAAAGACGCGAGGAGCTGAGCTGAGTCTCTCCTCCACGAGTCTCAGCGCCTCTCAGATTCCGCCGTCCCTTCTCCCCTTCTGATTAGCAGCCGTCTCCGTCTTCCTGTGTGGCCCTCCGCTCACGCTCCTCGGCCAGTTTAGTTGTTTTTTTTTTTCCTCCTTAGGTACAGCCTCCGCCGTGTCCTGCCTCCCCTGCTGCTGAGAGTAAACCCACTCTGATTTCCTGCAATTACGCCCGATTAGAGCGGCTGTCAGTCCGGCGCAGATGAGAGACCGACACGTCCACGTCTCAGTCTCCTGCCAGACACTGGCATTCGCCGCAGACTCGTAAAAACACATGGCTGCGCTCCACAGAAAAGAAGATTATAGGTTCTAACTCTGCAAACCTGCAATGTGGAAAGCTGCGGCGTCTGCAATCTGTAGCGTAGCCGCTAATTTACCTCCAGGGATCGATAAGGAGTGTGACAAATCAATGAGGTTATTATGGACAATATTCTGCCTACTGCATCCCGCCGTAGCTCAGAGTCACTTCAAGATTGACCTCAGATGAGTCCGAGCTGTCTCTCTGTCTGTCTCCCGGGTTCTGCGCGGGAACGGAACGGCGCGGAAAGGGATTCCGCGGCACCGCAGAACACACACGTCATTTCCAGTCCGTGCAGATGATGGACGTGCGAAGGCGAGCGCGTGTAAACCTGATGACGTGACGATTCCCATACTGCAGAAACATGCTGTCTCTGTAGGTTCCCTAACCAATCATGATGGAGAGATTCCTCATTTCCAGCATTTGTGATTTGACATTAAAAAAAATGTCCTCACATGTACCAAGGAATTCTAGAACCCAACATAAAAGGAATAGAAATTCTAGAATAACACGTACAAAGGAATTGCCAGCTATGATTTTACATACAAAAGCACTTAATCTTAAGAGGAAAAGAAGTACTAGAATTGCATAGAACCCCAGGAACAAGAATTAAAAAAAATTGTAGTATCTAGAACCCCATGTACAAAGGAATAGGAACTTTATAATCACATTTACAAAGAAAGTCTAGAATGAGCAAAAGAAATAGACAATATAATCGAATATACTAAGCAATGGAAGTTGTAGTATAATGTGTACAAAAGAATTCTAGAACCTTGTACACAAAGGAATAAAAACTCTATAATTGAATGTATAAAGAAACTCTAGAACCTCACGCACAAAGGAATAGAAACTCTAGAACCTCACACACAAAGGAATAGAAACTCTAGAACCGCACGCATGAAGGAATAGAAACTCTAGAACCCCACGCACAAAGGAACAGAAATGCTAGAACCCCACGCACAAAGGAACAGAAACTCTAGAACCCCACGCACAAAGGAATAGAAACTCTAGAACCCCACGCACAAAGGAATAGAAACTCTAGAACCTCACGCACAAAGGAATAGAAACTCTAGAACCCCACGCACAAAGGAATAGAAACTCTAGAACCCCACGCACAAAGGAATAGAAACTCTAGAACCCCACGCACAAAGGAACAGAAACTCTAGAACCCGACACACAAAGACAGCTATGGCTTTACATTAAAATGTCCTCTAGCCAGTGAGCTCAGTGCAACAGAAACATTCTCTCAGAAATATAAAAATGCCCGGGAAACATTTACGGCAGCCATTTTGGACCAGCACACGTGATAGCTATCAGGTTTCTCTTTATAAATATAAACACACAAATATTAAAAAAAACATACTTTAAAAGAGTTTTCACCAAAAATAAGAGAGGTTTGAGCCCAACAAGCTGAAAGCACGAACGTTAACCACGACCTAGTCGTGGATCTGAACAGGTTATGGCTCTACATCTGAATCTAAAGTGACGTCTGGAGTTCTGTAACGCTGCTCTGTGACAAGTTCAATCGCTGAACTCTCTACACTGTCAGAAGAAAGGGTACTAAACTGTACCGTACCGTTCCCTGTAGCGGTACTCTTATCTTCTGTACCCTGGAGCGGTACTCTTATCTTCTGTACCCTGGAGCGGTACTCTTATCTTCGGTTCCCTGGAGCGGTACTCTTATCTTCTGTACCCTGGAGCGGTACTCTTATCTTCGGTTCCCTGTAGCGGTACTCTTATCTTCTGTACCTTTGTGTGTATTATATAGAAAGGTGCATGTAGTGTATATTTAAAACTTTACTTGGAAAAAGAGGTAAATATTGTCCAATTATGAACCTCATCATTTTTAAAGATCACTATATCCAGGTCAAAGATACATATTAAAGGTACAATAGTTACGAAATTGAATTAGACAGATAGAGTTCAGTACCCTTTTTTCTGAAAGTGAATTTTATGTATATATATATATATATATATATATATATATATATATTTATATATATATTTAATCTGTTGGCATGTCGTACACTAAGGGCAAAATCTTGTAGTGTTTTTCTTGACAGTGTCTTGGATAAACGCCACTTTATCTCCTAATCACAGGACAGACTGGAGAACAGAGAGAACGTTTCAGTGCTGCTGTACAAACCGCACAAAAAGCCGAGGTTCGATCCTTACAGCGAGCTTCACTCACTTACGCCTGACTGCCTGACAACTTGAAACTATTACAGCCGGCTTTTTACTTGTCTGCACGAATATCTAACACAGTCAATCACTGCTTGGCCTCCAGTAATGTTCCCATGATGCCTTGATATACAAGGGCCTCCACAGAAATAATAAAAAAAAAAGAAATACATACATAAAGGGCTGAAAGCGAGAAGCTGACGCGTCTGTGGGAACCAGCCTTTTTTTTTTTTTTTTTAATTTCAGTAATGAGGAAAAGATTAGCATGTCCCAATGGTTGCTTTAATTTTAGTTTAGATCTTAAAAAAAAAATGCCTTAAGGACATGACTGAGAGAAAAAGATTAATATGTGGCGTGTTCTATGTTTTATATTTGCAGTACAGCTTTGCATAAACATGCGATGTGAAAATGGTCCTGAGATTTAATCAGCAAATCACAGAGCAAAGGTTCAAATAAGAAAAAGATTTCAATCCGGGATGATTTGTCACTTTAGACCAAAGGCACACTGTTATCTATCTCTATCTCTACATGCTGATTTGAATCTGATCTATCTCCAGTCTGATTGCATGCGGAATGAATAGAAACACACACACACACACACACACACACACACACACACACACACACACACACGTGACACAAATCTGGCTAAAAAAAACAAAACACACATTCTCTATGAAAACTAGCACTCTACACCCAGCACTTCTGCCTTTCTCCAGCAAAACTGCTGCACAGATGTGTGTGTGTGTGTGTGTGTGTGTGTGTGTGTGTGTGTGTGTGTGTGTGTGCCCAGCCCCAACACGGCCCGTGAAGAGCCAGCGGCATTCACAGCCTATCATGTGAAGCATCACTTCAGATTATTGGCCCTAACACAGAAAACAAATGTTCTCCGAAAAACACAGTATCAGCTTTAAAGGGGCCAGTCACTTCACGCGGCCTGCGAACGAGCGGGGAAGGCAGGCCAACATCCTGCGCGCTCTGCAATCACCGCATCTCACACACCCCTCACATCCCCTCACATCCTGAAGACAATTCCACAGCAGCTCGTATCCTTCCACTCCGCACCCCGAAGCCTGCGTGATCAAAATACCCCCACGCTCTGTCGCCATCAGATCACGATTATACTGAAAAAGAAAAAAGCCGTCTCTGTGCCACGTGGCTAACGATCGCCTTGCTCTGGGTCAAGTTATTACTTTTTTTTGGTGGATCGTATCAATGTCATAATTCATCCTCACAGCAACCCCCGTCCGCACAATAAAGTATTATTAGAGGGAAGCTGTCTCACAATCGCAGCGTTTCAGCACGTCTGTACTAACACGAGCGAAATGTTTATCTTTGTCTTTATCTTATGTGTCAGGTGTAAATACGAGGGATCTGTTATTACACTCTCAGACAAACTAGCACTAAACTGCACCTCACCTTGTTATTGGGGCTCAGTAGAAATCCAGATATAAAGGAAAAATAAGGGCTTGCATTACATGTAGTAAGCAATCAAAGCATACCTGTTTTTTTTGGTTTGTTCATTAAAGGTGCAGTATTTCAGAGCTTCCTGCTTCATAAGAACTGAGATCATTTAAAATGCTCAGAAAAAGGAACTAAACTGTACCCTTCCTTGTCACGGGAATATTAAGACCACACCTCCTGTACCTTAACTGTGTGTCTTTGACATGGTAATGTAAACATAGCATACCTTTAAAATGATTTTAGGTACATAATTATACCTTTAATACGTTGTCAGAGTATGTCAAAGGTACGCCGCATGCAAACGAGGGCACCACCCCAGTGACAAGGAACAAGAACTAAGGTACAGTTTAGTACCCTTAGTACCCTTCTTAAAGCATATCATTCTGTATATATCTGAAGTGAAGCAGGAAGCACAGAAATATTCCACTTTTGGATAAAGAAGCCATGTCACATCAAGAAAAAAAGAGTTACGCTTACTTTTTTCCCCTTAAACATAACACACATCTTTATTTTTCCCTTATCTTCATAATGTTTTGATTAATATTCAGCCTGCAATCAACAAATAAGCGATTTTTTAAAAAAAATAAATACGCCTAACAGCCTGATATGCAAAATGATTGAGTACAGTATTTCTCAAAGTGCAGTCTGTGTGTGTGTGTGTGTGTGTGTGTGTGTGTGTGTGTGTGTGTGTTTTTTACACTGGTTATTATTATTGGTATTATTACAAGTTATTACCGGTAAATATTTGTATAATTATTGGTTGATTTGTCTGCTCACTTCAGCTGAATTGTCCTGTAAACAACTTCAACATGGACCTGATGTCCGAGTGGATAATTAATGAATAAAAAGCTCTACGGCTCCAGTAAATATCCGAAATGTTATTCTACATTCACATTTCCATATTGAGCCTCATATCTGTATTATGTCCATAAAATAAATCTGTGCTCTTTTTCTTTTATTAACAGTTAAAGGATTACAAGAAGTTTGAGACTCATGCTTTTAGAGTTTGCAGAAGAAAAAAAAAGAGACTGCAGCCCCTTTAAAAAGGCTTTAAGACTTTTTTTTTTTTTTTTTTTTCAGAAACTGAAAAGGAAAAGCAGCCTGGTTTCAGGATGAAGTGGAAAAAAACTTACCCTACCTGAAATAATCCATTTTGCAGAAGATCTCCTTGTTTTTGATGTAGCAGCTGCTGTGTTGGCGCAGTGAAGTCCTGCACACCGAGCACTCCAGGCAGCGCACGTGCCACATCAGATTATTCACCTGCCAATCATAATAATAATAATAATAATAATAATAATAATAATAATAATAATTAATAATAATAATAATAATAGTGAATGATACGCTTGCATTCTTAGCTTATGTAGGTTGTAATACATGATCACTGTTTTGTGATCCATTTCGGATCATTTTAATGCCACGCGTTTGAGCCGCATTTGAAGCTCGTGCGTTTGCGTTTAAGCAAAAAAAAGAAATATATATATATATATATTAACACCAGCTCCGGACTGCTTCTTCTGAAAGTGCCTTTACACTTGTGCACATTAATCCTGTTTATTGCTGTTTATTGCACTCGTCCTTCTCTTGCTCATATCACTGTCCTTTAGTGTATCTCACGTTTAAGCGCGTCATTGTCTGTAGTTTTGCACGTGGACAAATTACACATTTTCTGCTATTCACTGCACTCCTCAGGTCTCGTGCTGCAGTCAGTCCTTTTGTCACCTCACCGTCTTCTTGTCACGTTAACACTTTTACTGTCATGTTTATGTTCGTTTGAATATTTCTCACACATTGCATTCTTATTATCATGCTGCAGAAACGCTTTCATTTCCTCATGAGAGATTAACAATATCATCTCATCTCATCTCATCTCATCTCATCTCATCTCATCTCATCTCATCATGTCTTATCTTGTGAAAGTACATTGCTGGGGCAGAAACACTGACACGCCGCACTTCCTGTCGTTCTCCATCCTTTGGTTTTATTTCAACGGGGAAAAATAATCATTTAGACATAAATAAATCAAATCCGACACAAGCTCCTTGTCTAATGATTCTTAACTCTTGCTGTGAAGAAGCTAAAGATGAAGTAAACGGCTACTTTTATAACTAAATTAGACATTAATAATTTAGATTATATTAATATTTAAATATTTAACATATTTCCATATCATCCTAATCATATATCATATAAACATAACAGACATCTTTTAACATCTAACTCTTGGAATTATGTTTACATTTTGCCCAGAAAAAAATAAATAATTATACACGTCATGCAGCAATTGTTTTGAGCAATTAAAGTGTGTAAAACTGGCGAAATGTTCTTCTAGCCTACTTTTATCCCTATAGAGGTTATATTCTGTTTATTTTAGGTTAAATTTTTTTTTTGTTTCATGTTTCGATGCATTTTTTTTAAATTAACACTTTAAGACTTTTTTTGCGAATCTGAAAACGTCATAAAGTCGCTTTTGTCCTTTAGAAAGTCCGACTTTGTCTGATTTGCGTCGCTTTCTCTGGAGATTTCTCAGAAACTAATAAATATATATATATATATAAATATATACTACAGGAATGAATGAAAGAGAATGAAAGAGAATAGGCTCGTGCCACGACAATCTGAGATTCAAAGAATATTAACTAAAAAAAAAAAAAAGGAATAAAGAAAAATATCCTGACACTTGTTTTAAATAAAAAGGAATAAATCCAAATCCATGGAAGCGCGCGCATAATTATAGGGATGCTGCAAGATTTCTCATTTCTCAAAGGTTTGTGAGAGCAAATGATTTGTTTAACAAAAGCAGGAGTTGCTTCTGCTGCATGGGCTGCACTCTCGCTTCATCAGATCAGAGCTCAGAACACACCACATGCATGCTGAACTTTTTTTTATTATTTTTTTTAACTCTATATAACGACAACAAAAAAAAAACAAGACACGCTGCATGAGCTGCAGCAACACTGCCGAGTCATTGTTTAGCTTTTCCCCCCTTTTTTGCTTAATTTTTTATTTTTTTTAAATGAACCAGATTATTGCACCATAATCATAATTATAAACAATCATAATACTCCACGTGCACGCGCAAATACATTCCTACAGCTCCGTTATTCTGCTCTCCAAAATAAGAACCAAACTCATGGTGCATGATCATAGCACACCACATGCATGCTTAGCTCCTGTTTATTTATTTATCCTTTTCTTTGACCGCCAGTGTTGGTTCGCTATACTGCTGTTTTTCAGTATTAGTAATTTATTAAATTGCTGCTCCATAATTATAATCATAGCACCATACGTGCACGTGCAGCTCTACTCCTAGTCAGTGCTACATGTACATTGCTAATGCACAGCCTAATCATAGCACACGTTAGCCTATGCATGCTCTACTGTTTTTTTTCCCCCCTGTATTAAGCACCTCACTTTTTTTTCCTCTATATAAACATTTTTGAGAAAATAAAGACACGCTGTGTGACGTGCATCTACACGGTCGGGCCGTTATATCCCCCCCCCCCACCCCTTTTTTGTGTGTGTAATTATATTACTGCTACATAATAATCATCACAACAGTAGCACAACAATTGCATGCTTAACCCATTTTTCTTCTCTTTTGTGCTCTGTGAAACGTGCACCTACACTGCGGGTTTAGTTACATTACTTTTCAATCGCTCTTTGGTTAATTAAATTGTTGCATAATCATAATCATAATCATAACACACAAATGCATGCTAATCCCATTTTCCTTCTCCTCTTCGCTCTATTAAACG
>JAKKZJ010000017.1:21704052-21731739 GCA_033441845.1 Pangasius mekongensis | reverse complement strand
TGAATAGATGTTGGTTGTCATGGTAACGTTGGATATTGATAGGTTAGTCTGATGTTATATAAATGACTGGGGGAAAAAAATGACAAATTGGAACTGAAACTAAAATCTACTCATGTTCATCTGTGAATATATTTTTGCATAATTCTGCGTACTTCTGTATAATCGTAAACTCTTGCGTGTTTAATTCGGTTAAAGCTGCGGAAATGCTTCAGGCCATTTGAATAGTTTCTTGGGCATTAAAAAAAGCATCAAAGCGCATTACACTGGATAGATTATTTTTCTGGGTTAAAATGACACAATTTTACATTCGCATACCTTGAAAAATCAAACATTTGACTGACTTATCGCTGTGGTTTTGTAAAAGAAGTCATTTTAGTGTGAACGTATTATCCCAGGACGCACTGGGCCACTCGGTTATAAACGAAAATGACTCTCTGAGAGATGAATTATTTGGATGGATCAAACAATAGAAATAGGATTCTTCGATCCAACTTAAGATAAATGTTCCCTTATAGCTATTTACGCCAAAGCAGCTGGTTTCCTGCGGCTACTCATCAAACCGACGAGACTGACAAAGGATCCCGTGCCCATCCCATGTGTAAATAATTATCCAAACTAAACAGCGCATCTCTGATGGCTTCAATATGGCGCTGTACATTTTCCTGTAACATCACTCCACATGTATGTCTAACGAGGTGCTTTCAGCTCAGACGGAGTTAGTCTTTGGAAGGAAAAAAAAAAAAAAAAAAAGCTGGTGAAGTGTCTATGGAAATGCTCGAGACTGAGCCGATCTTTAAAGCCAAAAAGTACACTTTAAAGAGACTTTCGGAAAAATTTAAGCGTACACGATGTTCCCATTACGCTGAACGTAGCTGATTTGGTATCCCCTGTTTGCGTATTTAGTTTCTGGAGCTACAAAGCTAACAAGTAACAGAAGCCGAAGATCTTTCTGACTTAAATAAATCGATTGTAATACGGTGAAGCTGAATTTATAGATCATCATCTGCATTACTTCCAGATTTCCCGGGACAGTTCCAGCTTCAAACTCTAGGGGGCGTGGCCTCAGGACAGAACAATACCGATCGGCGTGTTATCCTCAGGAGTGCGAAGCTTGCTGTGTTTACGCTACAAAACAGGAAACCAAATGGATGGACGCTTGCTTGAAATAACATCTTTGGTAGCTACAAGCTCTCCAGCTAACATTAGCGATTATGAGTTTATGATGTATTTACTTTCTCAAAATGGTGAGCTTTATAGTCGGAGTTATATAACTAACTAACCCGTGTGTCTATAAACTCATTTAACGTAGTGAAGTCACACGTTATTTACTGCCGACGCCATTAGCATGACGTCATATGAAGAAGGTGGGATTAAAGACACTTTTCCAACTTTCCGAAATAGGAATTCCAAATTGAGGGGGCGTTTTTTTTTTTTTTTTGCCTAGTCAGAGGTCGGAAAGTCTGAATTACGAGCTTTCACTGAACGCTGCATTAAAAAAAAAAAAAAATAGTGAGTTGGCTTTCCAAGATGGCCGCCTCACCTTAAAATCTTCTTTGCGTTTAGAGATTACAGTAAATCCCACTGGTCTATATTTCCAGATTTTTTTCCGATCCCAAAGAATAAATTGTGATGGTGAATTCCGAAAGAAACTGTTTATATGCATGCAAGCATTATATACGAGCCCGTGCACGTCATTTTTAATATGATCTAAAGTTACAAAATGCAGCAATGCAGAGAGCGGGGTTTGGCGACACTGTTTCCATGACAACAACAACAACAAAAAATGCATGAGTCAAATTTTTAAAAATAAATCCAGTGCATTGCGTTCTGCTACAGAGACGACGCGGTCTGTCTTTGCCTTGCGTTTTTAAAAGGCAGACAGAAACACACAGGACACCTGAACGTGCAGTTTGGCGCAGTCCAGGAGTCAGGAGTCAGGAGTCAGGAGTCAGGAGTGTGCTCTACAGGGCAGGGTGGAGGCAGCTCACTCAGCTCAGCTCAGCTCCTGCTTGTTGTTGTCAACAGCTCTGCTCTGATGACCTTGACCCCAGCCTGGTGTCCCGTTCCCCTCTGACGGGGAGCGACCGGGACTGGAGGGGACGGGGTGAAGGGTGAGGGGGGGAGCGTCATTCTCGACCATACAGGATTTCCTCTCTCTCAGAGGCAGCTGCCTATTGTTATAGACCAGCTTCTCTGGACAAGTCCTTCAGCCGTCCTCAACGCTGCTTCTGTCTCACTGAGCGGCTACCGGAAAATTCCTCCACGGAGCTCTGACCCACTTCGGTCCTGCCCATGCACCTTAACTACAGACGGCACAATGCCACTTTTACCTCCGTCACTGATACCGAAACCTTGAGGATGAGTCGATATCACTGCCCGTGTGTGTGTGTGTGTTTTTTTTTTTTTTTTTTTTTTTTTATAAAACTCCTAACCTTTAAAATGAAGCACTTCAGAAACACAGAAAAAAAAATATCTAGCTCCAAACATGACTTACACAAAAACCCAGCTTATTAAAACTCAGTTCTCACACGAAAACTTACACTGTAAATAGAAATAAATATAGAGCACAAATAAAATCAAATAAAATCTATCCAAAAAAATACAGTCAAGTCTCTCTATATTTAAACATTTGTTGTTGTTGTTGTTGTCGTCGTCATTTAGAGTGTGGGTTTAGAGGTAAAGTTCAGAATTTGGGTTTAGAGCCTTACCTTTACCTGTGCGTGGGCCCAACGCACCACCAGTTTCTTGGACAACGCCAGCTTTCCATTGAGACACTGGATGGCCCGCTCAGCCTCCTGAATACGGAGAAGAATCTCAGTTATGAAACTGAAATCACACAGCATTCCATAATGTACCGATCCGTCCGATCATTTCTGAGAAACACGCTCCGACACGGAATTGACCGTGACGTACATGACGTACTGCCACGACGCTCTTTTTATTTAAGAGCACTTTCACATTGTACGCTATTAAATCACTTTAAATGAAACAATGCGACTTTATTTATTTAATGTGTTTTTAAAGACAGTACACATTAATCAACATCGGTATTAATCATATCACGATCGCTATTTCATCAGGAATCGTTCAAAACACGTCAGAGCTAAAAATGAAAGCCCGTTTGAAGATTTCCAAATCTATCTCTTCCCTTAGCGCCTGCTTAGTAACAACACAAAGCAGCAATAATGGTGGTGACGGATCACTGGGGCCCCCAAGACGCTTGTTGAGTCTGTGTGTGTGTGTGTGTGTGTGTGTGTGTGTGTGTGTGTGTGTGGACACAATGCGTTTAAATGCACCTCCAGCTTACACCACTCTTGGGAATCACGGCTGATAGACAGATGAAAGAATTTAATATTTATTCTGAATGATTTTACTTCTTTGCTGCTAATCGTCAGCGATATCAGCACTTTCCATCGAATTCCTTCAACCAACAATCCAACAAAAATCAAAGACATCAGTTAGCAAACGTAATCTTTTAGAAGCGTTATAGCTCTTATATAAACAATCATACAGGTTAACACCAGAATTTGCATCAAACATGGACACTTCTGAATTAGACGTGTGCGAGAAACCTCTTTAGTGTGGAAGTTGACGAAGCAGTATCCTCTCGGCTGACCCTCCAGCGGTCCGGACTTGTGGAACAGGAAATCGAACTGCTTCACTTTGCCGAATTTCTCCAGGAGCTTCACCAGGTGATACCTGCAAAACAAGTTCACCGTGAAATCCACAGCCAAGGCGTGGAATAAAACACTCTGTGTCACGCCGTTATAGTAAAATAATCAACAGCAGGGTGGAGTGATGAAGCGGGATTACTGTGACCACCGTGAAGTTGATTATTTTCCTACAACAGCAAGGCCTGAAGTGTTTTATTCCTCTTATACAACAATTACAGTTTTTACTTATTAAAGAATGACACATGGCACTTTTTATCCATTTTTAGTCACATTTTATATTATGGAACGTCTAAGAAGCATGTTAGTTCCTGTTCCTGACTTCCTCTTTTGTACTCAATTAAAAAAAAAACAAAAAAATGTCACGTTACCTAGAAACTGCAAAATTGCAGCTTTACCTCTGACCGTTACAAAGCGCTGACACTGGAGACTCCTTCCATAAATGTTAAATAAACACATTTCTCCTTACAGAAAGTTTCACCATATTAACAAATACACATTTTTTAATCCGTCCACCGTACAAGTTCCTGTGAATGAGCTGTTACTATAGAAACGACAACGTATTAACCGAATGCTAGTGTCAGAGCTGCTGTTAGAGAAAACGAATCAACAACTTCTGACCAATCAGGATCCAGAATTTAAAAAAAAAACTAACAGCATACGCTACAAGCGAGTGTTTCCGTTAACCCGTTAGACCCCATCAAATCGCTCTGTTTACACGTTTCCGAGCGCCTGCATGTGAAAAGAGCAATGAAAAGCCCGACGCTGATCCGTGGTATGACATCACACTCCCCCACAGATGGGCTTGATTAGAATGACAGGTCACTTTACACCTTTTTAGCTGTCGTAAATCTTTTATTCACACAATACAGAGGATACAGCGTGAGGACAATGAAAATATCCAAAAGAGGAAGTCTGAATTCCCTCCAGAGCTCAATTGAGAACAAACACCTACGACTGTGTGCAGATCCAAACCCCCTGACCCACTGACTGACACGCCGACAGCCAATCAGAGAAGAGAGATAGTCATCAACGTCCCGCCTCCAGTTCCATTTCTGCCACGAACAAGGGCAAGAGATTACGGTCACTTCAACAATCCTTAAAAGCCATTAACGGCAGGAACGACTTCTCCGTGCCCATGCTGTGAGCTGTACACCACCCGAGGATGTGTGACTTTCCTCACACGCCTCCAAGAAAGAAAAGAACAACATGCCAGAGCGGATTTAGCCTGCGCACGTCTGTACTGTACTCTACGGCCGTGAGGAACGATACTGCTCCAGGAGTTGTGACGACGCCAAAAACATCCAATAGCATTAACGTGCATCACTCCGGGAAAAATAAATAATAATGAAACTAAAAAAAAATAATAATAATTAAATACAGCCTGATTTAATAAAGCAAAAGATCTACACAAAGACAAAAAAAATACTTACAATCACACACTATTTATTTGTGGATCTTTCTTATTCTTAAAGGTTCCGTGTAGAAGCCTGCAGCAGATACAACTGGCTCTCTGTCAGAAACCCTTTCAGGAGGATAAGAACGAGGGCTGCACGATATCGAAGGTATGATATCGAAGGTACGATAATGCTATAAGTGCGTAAAATCAATTTAATCAACTACGAACTGTAAATAACAGTGTACACGTTTCATGTTCTTCTGAGGAAAAAAGAAAGCGTTCTCTGCCTTCTGCGTCGCCCTAAACTTTGACTTTTCATAACTTTTCGAAGCATTAAAATCAATCGGTTATCGCAAGCCCTGGCGATATGCATAATCATGATATTTTGATAATTTCGATATATTGTGCAGCCCTACGAAAAACTCTTTAGAGTGTACCAAGTACCAAGAGCTAAATGTTAAACTCCTGACATGTTCAAAATATTAGGAAGAAAAATAATGAGCAATAATTTCTCAGTTAGTACAAACACTCGGGGAAAAAAAAAATTCTTTAAAGGTTCTTCGAGGGTTCATTAAGTGGATAATTAAGGGCTCTCAAATAAATAAATAAATAAATAAATAGATAAATAAATCAATAAATAAATGGTTCTACTTGGAACCCTCACTGATCAGTCAACACTTTGCTGTCGGGTTCTCCAGAGGGATGAACCCAAGAACCCTTAAGAGGTGTTAACTTTATTAAGGGTCCACATTTCGTATCATAAGCAAAGTCGGAAAAACCTACGCAAAATAAAAATTTGCATGTTTGCTGATGATGATAAATCATAAAGCCCAGTGTACATGTGCTATTAAAACGTAAAGACCGTGGGACAAGCTGACTATCTCAGTGAGAGGGAGTGTTTTCTGTCGTTTGTGTGTCGTCTTCATTATTATTAAATAAGATAGTTGGGACAAAATCAAGTAATTTTTTCTTAGCTGTAATTTATCAATGATGTATACCGGCTTGTACACGTTTTACTTTTTATAATTTAAGCGAAGAGTTTGTGCTAAATTATTGCGAACACTACAGCAACACCACGTCACTTGTATCCTGGATATTCTCGCGTAAACAATCAGAGCAGTCTGGGAACGGTGGCTCTCGGGCCGAGCTGGGGACCCGGTCGGGGGTCTGCGGTATTGTTGTGGTCGGCTCTGGCGTTATTTTTAATCCTGGGCCAGAATCGGGGTCCTGGCCACTGTCTTAATGTCTTCCCCTCCTCTCCCAGGAGCTTTATCCCCGAGGAGCATTTCGCACTTTCCCAGACTCCACCCACTCGACCCTGGCCACCAGATCTTCCTGATTGAGAAAGGGACCGAGGCGTGATGCATAGGGGACGACCCGTGGCTTTAAGCAGACCACAATGCACCTCTCCAGGGAGCAATAAACGGAGCGGCCGGGAGGAAAAAGAAGCGGGGTCTGCACTCAGGGCTCGCTCTCTGACAGCACAAACCAGAGCCAAGCGAGAGATCGGTGTAAGCCAATGAAACGAGAGCACTGCTTTTTTTTTTTCCCCTCCACCCACCTCTCATACTGAGGCTTCAGGGGATCTGAGCGCGAAAGGCAGGAAGATGTAAACAGAAAAATCAGAACACAACATGGCAGTGTTTTCCAGTTAAACACCAGGCGTATTATACAGATCTACATGTGTGTGTGTGTGTGTGTGTGTGTGTGTGTGTGTGTGTGTGTGTGTGTGTGTGTGTGTGTGTGTGTGTGTGTGTGTTCTGATGAGCTGAGCACATGGCAGGAGGCCGCTTTCTCCTCCTCACGTCTCTGGGACTTCACTGGAACTGGATTTGTGTACACTTTATCTGCCTACTTTATAGAGGATGGAGAGTGTAAACGCCACGAACAGCCTGTAAGGGTGTAAACCTGAGGCTTCCACATGACACGACACGACACGATGCGAATTCGGTATCTTCAGAATCAGTAGTGGATTCACGAATGATACAGAGCTACAGAAGGACTTTTCTAAATAGCAGCAGATCACGGGCACGGGCTCGCCTGTTAAATTATTTATACATCACTTCTAAATAAGAATTACTTTTTTTTTTTTTTTTTTAAACACCAATTATGGGTCAATTTATAATCAATCAATTATAAATGATGCATCAGTTCAAATCAGGTGATCGTTGCACCTCTAGTCACGATAACTGTGAAATATTTGCGTATCGGACAGAACCTTCCCACTGATGAGGCTCTGTGTTTGTTTTTTGGAGGATGACGGCTAGTGGCATCATTTCATCACCATGACAACAACCCAATAAAGCTCAACTCAATCAGAGATAAGGCTTGAAGAAAATCTGATCTTCTGTAAATAGTGACCTGGTGCAGAATTTCTAAATGCTGAATATTCAAGATACTGAACGTTTCTTTTTCAAAATTCTAACATTTTCTGCAGATTGTCAGACTTGTGGACCCGAGTGGACTTACACGACTGGCGTTAAAATAACTGCGCGGGAGGTTTGAAAGATTTCGACGAAAAATTTCCACAATAAATCACTAGCTTGAGGAAGAACCGACGTGTTCACTGGCAGCCGCAGTGAAGCTGAACAGGCGCTGCATTATTAACGCCGGCGTTACCAAAGTTCCCGAAAAAGTTCTTGAGACATCTTACACGTTTTATAAAAAGATATCTTTGTGCTGTGATGGGATCCGACTTTAGAAATTTCAGCCCGGTCAAGCCAGATTATTATTTCTGCGCTGTTCATTAGTAAACTGCCACAGACGGTTAATGTTCCTGGAGGGAAAGTGGCAGCGATAATGAAGGAGCTCATGGACTTTCTCACACTCCACTGCATCCTCAGGTCAGCGATGTCACAACGTCAAGTTTAAATAAATCTCAAGTTCAAGTGCAAACAGAAAGTGTTAAGGCACTCGTGGAAAGTCTGCGTGTTGCCCGTTTTCTTTTTTTTTTTCCCCTCCGTCCTGAGCGGCGAATTTCTGTGAGCTGCCAGGCGGTGATGTGATGCAGGGCAGTGAGAGAGAGAGAGAGAGAGAGAGAGAGAGAGAGAGAGAGAGAGAGAGGGAGAGAGAGAGGGGTGGTGAAGTGGAAAGTGTGTGAACATGCCATTCAGCGTGAGTGGTTTCAGCAGTGTGACTCGTCACGCTGCCCCGACGCTGACCTTCCACTTTACCGCGACGGAGCTCCACAAGCGACTTCCCTGAAACCCGGGATTCTGCTCCAGTTCTCCAATCCGATGTTCGCGTGACCCGAGTGCATGCGAGTGAAATTACAGTCTGACATGTGATGGTGTTATACCAAAGAAATGCTGTGTGTGTGTGTGTGTGTGTGCTCCACATCACTCTTAATTCTGCTTTATAAATCGGATCGTTTCCGTTCTCGACTCTGATTGGCTGAGCTGTGCTCGAAGCTGCTGTAAAATCTAAGACACACACACACACACCTCTGACATCTCACGATAATCCAGTTGTGTATGAATTCACCAGGTTTTAAACCAATAAAACCTTTACCACTAAATAAAGATGGTAGAGATCCGATTTCGAGCTGACGGTGGATCGGACATCAGAGAAAACAAACCGGATACCAGATCCGGAAATCAGATCCGGAAAAGAACTTAATTTTTACATATAAAGAGACTGATTTCTTTTGTTAGGATAGAATTTATTATATTTATACTTTAACTGTTTAAAAAAAAAAAACCCAAACATTTAGAGGTTTAGAGGTTTTTACAGAAAAACGATATCAGAAGGATGTTGGTATCAGCTGATACTCAAGGTTTCTCGTCTGTACAGCTAAGCCATTGTTCTGTCCATGGAGTGTTCACATCTTTGTCCACTTAGCAACCAAAGCTCGCTGTTTTCAGACTACACCGTGAAGCACAAGTCAATATTATGAACAATAAATTTAATTATTTATCGAACGCTGGCTGGATTTTATCATCATATTTTTGTCTGCGTTTTATAAAAGACACTCGTTAACAAGGCGTGCGTTACAGTGACTTTCTCACAAGTTAACTAATAATATAATGATAATGATAAGAAGATTCAGTGTAGCATCTCTAACACTCCAGGTAGCCACACACACACACACACACACACACACACACACACACACACACACACACACACACACACACACCCCTTTCTAAAAGTTCCCCAGTGACACGACAGGCTTCATACAGAAATGTAGATGGATTTCGACTATACATGATATAAAGGTTTCCTAATAAACTGACAACAAAACAAGAATAAAAACTAAAAGGCTGATGATATTTTTATTTAATGCCTAGAAAAAAAAATATTTAAAATATTTCAAAATAACACTACGAAGGAAAAATCTGTAAAAAAAAAAAATCTGTAAAAAAACATTTTTTACCATCAAATCACTCCTTCCGATTCAAATTTGTTTAGTTATTAAAAGAAATAAAAAATAAAAAGAAAACAATGATACTGGCAACATCGCACAGAAAGCGTATCGTCACGTAATTGATCGTAATACTGATATTAAACCATCATATTGCACACACTGTACACTGATCTTATATTCAATTTATTTATTTTTATTTAGGACTTGCGAATCTGACGGACTATCCACACTGTCACAGCAGAATATTCACATAACCATTACTTTATAAATAATAAACGTGTCGTGCAGATGTAATAAGCATTTAAGGGTGACGTTTCTGGCTCATCGGCGCATTAGCGAATACGAAGACGCGTGTGTTTAGACGTTTATTTTGGAAATCGTTTGTGGATGGGTTTTCTTTCGCAGGATTAGCACGGCATCTTCTCTCAGGCTCTATCCATCATCCTGACGCAGAGACACACGAGCTACAAGATTTGGAAACTTCAGAGAAGGAGGGGGGAAAAAAATAAATAAATAAAAAAATGAGCGCATTAGCTGGACGCTGACGTCACACTGCTGGATTTTCACCGCGAAGTGGATCCTGATACAACAAACAGCGCCGGCATGTGAACTAATTAATCTTCCCCCAGCACCAGCCCGCGGGCATCCAGGCTGTTTCCAATCCAGCAGGTTATTTAAGAGAAACAGCAGACGGAGGGGACGGAGGGGGAAGGAAACGCCTGTCTAGACACCAGCCTGAGTGAGCTGTACATTTTCCAGCTCTCTCTCTCTCTCTCTCTCTCTCTCTCTGCAGGTTGACAGAGTAAACATGCCAGGTGAGTAGGAAAGCTCGGCCGAGCGAACAAGCAGGTCTCCACGGCTCTTTTCTCACACGCCCCTGTGGTCATCTGCTCAGTCTCCAGCCTCTCTCTCTCTCTCTCTCTCTCTCTCTCTCTCTCTCTCTCTCTCTCTCACACACACACACACACACACACACACACACATATGGCTAATCCATCATCCGAACAGGTCGAGACCGTATCGTGGCCTCCAGGTACTCACTCTGTGATTTTGGGGTCGATGTTGCCGATCCACAGGCGGTGGCCTTCCTGCGCCGAGCCGCTCGAAAGGATGGAGGCGTTCTCCACCGTCTCCGCAGCCGACTGCATTGGACTCCTAAAGACAGACGAGTTGCGCATTACGCGAGGAATAACACACCGTGTGCTGTGCTGTAACAGCAAAACAATCAGTGATGAGGTGACATGATGAATGATGAAGCTGTCACCGTTTCCATGACTACGGTGATTATTTTCCTGTAACAACAACAGCGCAACACGGAGCGTTGTTGTTATTCCTGTATTTATTACAGAACGACATCATACTTTTTATCCATTTATAGCTACATTTAAAGCCGTGGAGCGTCCACGAAACCAGTTAGTTCCTGTTCTCGCTTACGCAGCTATAAACAGTCGTGCGCTCTTTTTTCCTCTGTCTTGACGTTTCTCAGGAACGAGAAACCGCAACGCGTAAGCTCCTCTGTCTTGAAGATGTCTGTAAAGTTATAGCTTTACCTCTGACACTGGAGACTCCTTCCGTAAAAGCTAAACAAACGTCTCCTTAGTTTAAGAAAACTTCACCACATCCGTTTAGGCGGAGCGTCCGCCGTTCAAGTCGCTGTGATTGAGCTGTTGCTATAGAAATGATCCCGTATTAATATAAATCTGCACTACTGTCAGAGAAAACTAATCAACATCTTCCCGACCAATCACAATCCAGAATTCTACACGATGCTTTTCCATTCACAGTGGCCTCGGTGTTTTCTGATCCTTGCCTCATCTTGTTACAAACATATTTTAGATGGATATGACAAGAAAAAGTGAACGTACGTCTCTTTTCTCCAAAGTAAACATGTTCCAATCCCACTTCTTTCCAGTTGAGATACCACTTCAGTGTCAGAGCTCTGAATAAAAGCACTGGATCAGAGCCATTATTTCAGGCCAGCGGAGGATTCTCACATCCCAGCTCCAAATAAAACCCCTCTCTTTATCAGTTTTCTCATTAATAACCTCAGAAGCTTCCAGAAACAAGATTTATACTTTTTTTTTTTCGTATTGGGAATAAAACTCAGGACTATTTAGTGCTCTTGTGCTTAACACTAAAAAATTTGGAATAAATGAATTCGAGTTTTAACACATTTTACATTCATTTCCATCTTTCATTGTTTCAGTAAACAGCTGTTGACGTTTGTAATGTAATATAATACAAATCATTCACATATTATTATATAACACAACTTAACTAACTTAGCTAACTTAGCTAGCTAGAATCGCCAATCACGGACATTTCGTGCTTTCAACCCAACTAATAATTAATATCCGACGATAAATAGTTAAATATCATTTAACAAACAACTGATAGATAACGTCATACTACAGAAGGATGTTTATTTTCCATGCTTAGCTAGTTAGCTCGCTAACGCTAGCTAGATTAGCGTCGCGTTTTTCTTTAAAGAAATTGCTATTTACTTACCGTACTGTTAAAGCTCGCGACTGAAAGCAAGAAATAGCGTCGCGATGATTAGAAATGATTTAAAAACAAACCATGTCGTAACTTTTATCACTAAATTTCTTTCTGGGAGCTGTTATTTAGCTTCTGTGCTAGCAATACTAGCAAGACAGCAAGAAACGCCGCGACCGAATGACGTTTTCGGCAGGTTTTAGCAGTTTGTGGGACTGAGCCGCCATTTTTGATGACGTATAACACACTTTGCTGCATCGGATTGACCCGAGTTTGAAGTAGAGTACACTGGAAATTGGTGCAGTGTGTGCGTTTAATTTGCGTGTGAGGTATGTATTCATGTTAATATTATACAGTAACAAAGTTAAGGTTTTGTTATTTAAAAAATTGTTCATTATTTGTTTAAAAAAAATAGAGTTTTAGCGAGCTGAGAGCTTTCATAACACAGTGTCCCACATGTCTCCTTCAGCTGCAGTGCCAACAGAGAGAGAAGCTTGCTTTCAGTGTATCATTATTATTATTATTATTATTATTATTATTATTATTATTATTATTATTATTCACAGAGATTATTTACTTTACTTTATTCCTCTATGCTAAATATTCCTGTGACGTTTTGCATCAGATTCCTAAGTGACATGTTTGATAATGTTTGTTTTGTTATATAGAAATATGAAACTAATCAAAAGCAAATTAAATTTGTATTTATTTTAATTTAATTAATCAGTATTCAGACACACTGAGCTGTGTGTCTTTCAGATGTGTTTATTGTCGTTTTGACCTTATTAGCTAATCTCCACTTTCTTAGAATCATGCTAGAGTTTAGTGCAAAAAAAGTTTTGAACAAAAAAAATAAAAATAAATAACAAGGAGACATTTTGTTTATTTTTTTGGGTTTTGAAGATAGAAGAAATTTTAATAATAATAATAATAATAATACGTTTCTAAGTGACAAATAAAATTTCAGTCAAAGTGACGTAGAATCAAGTAGGAAAAAATTAAATGATACAGATTAATGTAATCGAATGCACAAGGATAAACTAAAAGATCAAAGTACAAAAATAAGCATTAGTAAATTAAATTACACAAATGTAGAATACATAAAATAAAATTAAAAAAATTAATTAATAAATTAAAAAAATAAAGATTTTTTTTTAAATATTAAAAAAATAAAAATAAATACCAAAACCAGAGGAAACACCTTCAATTAAATGCCAGATTGAAAAGATTTTTTTCAGATATTTTTTAAAAGAGAGTACAGAGCATGAATGCTTAATACTAAGTGGAGCACAGTAACAGAAAGAGGCCTGTTCGTTTCTGTACACATTATCCTGAACTGAACTACGGTTTTTAACCAGGAATAAAGTTCCAGCTTTTTACAGTCTCCTGAAAGTGAAAAGGGAGAAAATCACGTTTAACGATTTAATTCCGATTCCACTGAAAGACACAGCGCCTACGTCTACGTTTCTAACCTCATCGACTGGAGCAAGAACACCGTCACTGTCCAATCCGAAAGAAGGGCTGATACGTTTATAACAGGAAATGAGTTCTCGCTTTGTTTCTCATCATCATCATCATCATCATCATCATCATCAGTCTCTGTCCCATCATCTCACGGCGTTTAAACACGAGCCTCATCACCGCTTCTTCACTCCGCTGTTCGCACTGACGTCGCCGTGGAAACTAATCACTGATTCCTTCACTCACTTCTGTTCTGCTGGAGCAGTTCTGTGTTATTAATGTCTCTTTATACAATCATTTAAACATTTTAACAAACAGTGTGTAAGCACTCTTCTCTGTTTTGATGATGATGATGATGATGATGACATTTTGACAGTCGCTATAGTAACAGGGACTTGTGAACAGATTAAAAAATGCGTGTAATCATTGATACGGTGAAACGGCAGCGCTTTGTAACAGTCAGAGGCAAAGCTGTAAGCTTTCTTTCTTTAAATAACCTTCAGGACAGAGACAGGAGTCGATTCTTGAGTCTCGTTGTTCCACAACATTAAACGTACCTATAAATGGATAAAACAACCATAAAAATGATGTGATGTTCTTTAATAAACTAAAAATTGTTAGAGGAATAAAACACTCGAGGATAATCAGTAACCGTATCTCCGCTTCATCGCACCACACCACGCCGTGGTTAGTTATTTTCCTCTGAGGTATTATATCCCGTAATATCTCTCCGATTCTCCGCGACATTTATTACTGTTACAGTCGCGTCTGCTGCTGATGGACATCATTGTTTCCTCTTTTCCGATAAGGATTTAAGCTACAAAAAAAAAAACGCTTCTTTCATGAGCTGAAATGTTCCATAATGGGAGCAGCAGCTGCCCTCAGCACCGGTCAGAGGTGCGTCGAGGTCCACGTCGCACCTGTGCTGCACTTTTCCGCTCGGCTTGCTCTGTTAAAACCTGCCATCGCCCTCTCAGCGTGCGTCTTCTCCTCCTCTCTCGCCAGACGACTGCAGTTGTCAGAGTCTCTCTTGTCAGCTTTGCCTTTAAACCGCACCAGCTGTGGGCTTTTATTGAAGCTGCCACGCGCCGACGCCGGGGTCTGATAATAATCACGGTTGTGGCGCGAGGGCAGGAATCAGAGCGGAGGATTTAAAGCCCGCGTGTCGTGAAGCTTTATCGCTGACGAGCAACTGTGAAAAGACACGGAGCCTGAGCCGCCTCAGCGCCCGTCACTTCAGAGACAATAAGCAAGGCCTTGTTTTGGCTACAGCGATACCTCACACCTAAACGCAAAGGCGGAGGTCGGTGCACACTGCAGGCGCTTTATAAACATCTGGAACAGCAGCACTCCTCGTGCTTCTGTAGAAGAATGGGCTTTTTGAGTCCGCATACAAAATCGTTTATACGCACCGAGCCGTGGAGGCGCCATGGAAATCTTTATCACTTTAATATTTCCACATGATACTAATTAAAAGTCAGTTTTAATTTCAACGAAATTTCACGACGTTTCTACGATACACGATATGATATATCTCGAGATATGCGCTTCCTAACAAACTGCTGGCAAAACAACAGTGTATCACACTGATACTACAAACATAATCCGCTCGATGACGATTTTCTTTAACGCGTAAGAAAGTCTGGGAAAAACTGTAACAAATTTAAAGATACATGTCGAAAACTTGGTCCAATCGGCTTCCAGAGTTTGTAACTGTTATTTAAAAACGTGTAAAACATTTATAAACATATATCACATCACCCACGGTATCCCAGAAAAGTGCTTTGTGACATAGTCTATTGCGATATCGATATTATTCCGTGTTTCATTTTTATTTTTAGATTTTTAGAAATGCTCTAAATCGCTCGCACACAAATGAAAAGTAAAGGGCCGAGAAATCAGTTAATGTTATTGATAATCTACTCAGAGGTCATCGTGTGGTTTCATGGGAAAATGTTTTTTTTTTTTTTTTACAGTAGTGTTTCTCTGAAAAAACTGAAAACACTGTTTATACTGTTTATTCACCGTCTTCATTTTTATCAGGTTGAGTCGTAAACACAGCTGGACTAACATCTGCCGTGTCCATCCTCCGCTACAAGCCTTTTTTATTTTTTATTTTTTTATTTTTTGACACAATGTTAATTTTCTTGATGAATATGAAGTGAGCGTGCGGTGTGCGGTGTGCGGTGTGCGGTGTGCGGGGCTGGACTTAGGCGAGGCAAATTTATTTCAATTCAGAGTTCTTTCTCTATAAACATAAATAAATAAACAATAAAAATAATTCATATATTAAAGTAAAGTACATGGAAAGTATAGTACAGATGTGTTAAAGGTATGCAGCGAGCACGTAAACATTGCTGCACGTTGTTGTTGTTGTTTTGCTTGTACACGCACACACACACACACACACACACACACACACACACACACACACACAGTCACATCATGGGTAACCATGGCTTTGTGTGTTAGCTTCATTAGCCAAGACCCCTTTGTTTTATTCTTTAAAATCTACCCACTTTTAAACGATTTTTAAAAACTAAGCCACTGCTTTCACACCAAAATCTTTTACACTGCAAATATTATAAAGTATAAATATAATAAAAATAGATTTTAACAACAAAAAAATGCAATCAGTTCTCTTTATAGGTAAACATTTACAATTTTAAAAGAAAAATCTTTTCCGAAATCCAATTCCAGTCTTTTCCAGTTGTAACAGGATCGGATCAAAGTTATTCTTTTTTTCATTTACATTTTTTTTTACATTTTTTAATTTTTATTTATTTTATTTATATTTTATTTATTTATTTTATTTTTTATTTTTTTATTAATACATTTTATTTATTTAATTTAATTTAATTTTATTTTATTTTATCTTATTTTATTTATTTATAAATAAATACCCGATACCTATCCTGGGCGAGGATGGACCAAAGAATCCAGACTAAAGAACTTTGGTCAAATTCTAGTTGATTTTTTTTCCCCCTGTTGCATTATTTTTGTGTTTAAACTTAATATTTTTTGTTAAACGGTAGCCTCTGAGTAAAACTTTACTCCGGTAAAACTTGTGATCAGATGAAAGTTAGCTGAAATCCTTTGTGTGTTCGTGTGTGTGTTGTTAGGAGTTGTGCATTGTTGACGTTAATGTTAAGGATGTGGACAGATGTGAGTCAGTCTGCAACGCTCCTTCTATCAGTAACAGCTGTCCTGTTTAAAATTAACGGAAAGATCCTACAAAAGGAACCCTGGGAACGCCATTATCCATAGTGAGTCATGTCAGAAACCGTCAGGAGAGGAGACCGCTCACTTGGCGGCCATCTTGGCCACGCCCCCTAGCTGGCGTGAGAGCCGGGCTCTTCGCTGCTTTCGATAAGAAGAGACCCATGAATCCCGAACTGAGAACCATGACGATGTCTCACTGTTAAAATCTGACCAGCAGTCATTTGTAGCCCTTTTGGTTTATATAGCTGTTTCCATGGTAACAGGCCTAGGGGTGGGCGATATGACAAAAACATCATATCACGATTATCACAAAGGCATTTCTTTGATGCATGATGCATGTAGCACAGTATAAACACTTTATATGTACAAAAACATCAAATTAGCTGCTTCCAATAAAATTTGTAATTATATTAATTTGAAAAAATAAATGAAAAAGATTTCACGATACCTCAGAAAAGCGCATTGGGACATATCACAATATTGATATTATCGCCCAGCCTCAGGATAGACCAATTTTTTTTTTTCTTAAATCTGTTTCCTAGTACAATTTTCCAGCAAATTAAATTAATTGGCCCTTCTTTTTATTTTTATTTTTTTAAAGCTTTAAAAAAGAAGGGGGTTCTTGTAATGCAACCAACACCATGTTTCTATTTTTACGATCGTGTTACAGCACTTGGGGATATTATGAATATTTTATATGACAAATACAAAATCAAAATCTAAAAAAGTCATATATTTGCTTAAATCTTGATGTAAATTAGAATCTTTAGATTATTATATGATTTGATCCTTTTTGCCCCCTTGTGGCGAAAAGGAATATTACAGTAGTACATTGAAAAGATTTGATTGTTTATTCATTCTCAAATAAAACACATGAACAAAGCTAATGTAAAGGTTTGTGTCTGAGATCGAGCTGCTAAAATGATATATAATAATCAGAGCCTCAGACACGAGCCTATGAAACGTTATAATTAACACGCTGTATAACGAATATGGCGTCTTGGATAAACGCTGAATTTGTTCCCTTTGCTCTTGCGTGTGTTTTTATGTACAGACATGGCGTCTAGTCGTCTAGGCCTCCTGCGTCCGTTGCTCCGCTACATCAGAAGCCCCGTTGTAAGCAGCTCACGAGTGCCTCCTCTCACTCAACATCTCTGCCCCCATGTTGTCGTCTCTCCACCTTGTTACGCCCGCCATTACGCTACGAAGAAAAGTAAAGGTAAGTGTAGCACCCACATCACTCGTCTCGCCGTGTGGAGCATTTCAAAGAGCCGTCTATGAGGGTGAGCTCGGGGTCGAACCTTTGTTCTGGGAGAAAAAATCTCGGCTCTCCAGTTGTAGTGCTTGCTTAGGTTCAGTGGAGTGGCCACATGAGAGGACGGTGAATTCCTCTCGTCTTGCTTTCATATGTAATGGGGCTGATGATCTACCAGCATGCAGGCGACTCCTTTCATTTCTCCATCAGAAATCTGTAGAATAGCTTTAAACCCTCTCGTCTCTCCTCTCATCTCTCCTCTCGTCTCGTCTCGTCTCGTCTCTCCCCCTCTCTGAAGCGAAAGCGAAGAGCCAGATGGCTAAAGTGAGCATCAACGCCGCCCTGGTGGAGGACATCATCAGCCTGGACGAGGTGAAGGAAGACATGGCTGCCGTGCTGGCCACGCTGAAGGACGACTTCAGCCGCAACCTGGGCATCAGAACCTCGCCAGGTCAGCATTATTATCCCCTCTCACACACACTTTTGTACTGAAGGAGAACTGTATCATTCCTAAGTTCCCGTAGTTCCTGTACTGCAAAGTAGGAACCATGACGATGCAAGAAATGATATAGTGTTGACTGTATAAGCACTTACGATTCATTTGTCCACCAGTGAATTCTTATTTTATTTATACTCTGATTCACTGACGCTGGTCCTAAACTACCAGAAGACAAGAGTCTGTTCTTCTGTTTTTTTTTCTATTTTGTGATCATCCCAACTAGGAATTATTACATTTCATTAAAAAAAAAAAAATCCCAGGTACCTCGAAAGTTCCTAGGATTTTCTTGTTTCTCGTTCCAGAAAAAGTTTTTGGTTTCCTAAAAGCAAGAAAGTATCCTGGACTCCTGACAAGGTTTCAGAAAGAGTTCCTGGGTTCCTAAACCTGTGTTTCTAAAAATGTTCCCGAATGGCTTTCTGGGTTCTTAAAAAGCTCTCTGTTCCTAAAAAAAGGTTCCTTGGTTGCCATCAGGTTTCTGGATTCTTACAAATGCCTTCTGGGGTTTAGAAAAAGCTCCTGGATGGATTCCTGTGTTCTTGAAAAGATTGCTGTGGTACTGAAAAGGAACTCGGGTCTCCAAACTGTTCCTTGGGTTCTGAAAAGGCTCCTGAATAGGTTCCTAAAAAGCTTCCCTCAAAGGTTCCTGGGTTGCCAAAAAGTTTCTGGGTTCCCAAGAACCCAATTCCATGGTTCCTGAAACTGTTCCTGGGTGCTTCTGTGTTTGCCAAAAGGTTCCTGGGTTCCTAAAAAAGCTTTTCTGGATTCTTAAAGAGGCTCTTGGGTTCATAAATGGTCCTGGGTTCCTAAGAGAGTTTCTTTAATTCTTGAATTGTCAAAGGGGCCAGGAGTTTCTAAAATGCTTACTGCGTTCCTGAAAAGATTTCTGAATAAGTTCCTGGGTTCCTGTATGGGTTTCAAGAGATTTCTCATTTCTGAAAAAAGTTTCTGGGTTTTATAAAAAAAAAAAAAGGTTTCCAGGCTCCTAAAATGTTCCTGAATGATTTCCTGGGTTCATAATGGAGTTTCTGAGTTGAAGAAAAAGGTTCCTGAAGTGAATAAAAAAACTACGCATAGGTCAGCCGTGTGTGTGTGTGTGTGTGTGTGTGTGTACGTGTTTGAGAGAGAGAATCCTAGCATCTCCGGGAGGCTCTCAGGGTTTCCACAGGGTGATCAGAGGCGTCTTTATATTTGTTGTGGAGGTTACATCAGGGTAAAGCAGCATTGTTTCACCTCGTGCTCCCAGAGGAGTTACTCCACAAGCATCCATTCACTGATCCATTCCGTTATGGACTATTGTTCCCTGAGGTGGGAACGTTCACCGTGTTTGTGGTCATTCAGGGTCACATCTGACCACCTCAGACCAGCCCAGGTGCTATATTGCCAAGGTTGATGTTCTCTGACCTTTTGACCTTCTTGTCTAGCCCTCTCTCTTGCTCTCTCTCTCTCTCTTTCTCTCTCTCCTGCCATCTTTGGATCTGTCCGGCGTCTGAGCTGGAGGAGAAACTGGGCATGCATGACATCATTTCTTTAAGAGGGACTGCTGGTCATCTGGGGCTCATTACTGAGTGTGTTTTTTGTTGTGGAGGAGGGGCGGAGAGTCACCTTAACTGTGGGAAGGACGTGACGAGGCGCCGGATTAATGTGATGACCCAGCGTCTGGTCACACTGCGGTTCTGGAAGCCTCACAATGCCATGCTCTTCATCTCCATCACATATTCTTCTGTTCCAGCAGAAATGCACCTTTAGATGTCAAACACGTCTTCTGAATTGTTATATCATTCCGAATGTTTCAAGTTGAGCACATATGAGCTTCAGTGTAGCATTTCGTGCTAACCCATAATGTCCCATAATGCACCACAGGGTTCCAGAAAAGGTTCCTGAATGGGCTCATGGTTTCCTAAAAGAATTTCTGGGTTGCCAAATGGTTCCTGCTTGGGTTCTTTGACTCTCCTTAAGTTCCTACAAAGCTTCCTGTGTTCCTGAAAGGATTTTTCTCAGTGGGTTCCTGGGATCCTGCAAAAGGTTTCTGGGTTTCTAAAAAAAATTTTCTGGGTTCCTGGGTTTCGGAATGAGGTTCTGGGTTGCCAAAACGGTTCCTGGACTGCCAAAAATCATTCCTGGGTGCCTGAAAAGGTTCCTGCAATGAATACGTGCCCATACAAAGGTCAGCCATGTCTGTGTGAGTTGAAACAGCAGCTCTGGGTGAATGAACCTCTCTGATTTAACTCATTAGCTAATTATCACACTCTGAGTGTCGGAGAAAGCAGTAGCAACAGCTGTAAAATAATTACGGCTAGAAATGTGAATAATAGGGCTTTTTTAAAAAAAAAAAAAATAAGTGAAAAACAACAGGAACTAACAAAGAGTCCTGAAGATGTTGGAAGGTTACAGCTTTATCTCTGAACGTTACACAGCACTGACACTGGAGACTCCTTCCACAAATATTAAACTCCTTACGGAACATTTTTTCCATATCTGTGATTGCACACGTCACACGTTGATATAGGAATTACTGGTACAGAAAATGAAACACTTTCTGACCAATCAGAGACGAGAACTCACCAGTGCTGTGTGTGTGTGTAAGAATATTTAAATGGAGTGAGCTGGAGAAGGGAACCTGCGGATTTGAGAGCGTTTATCGGTGAATATGTTCTTTATCTGCTTGCTGCGTGACCTTTTGGGTGTTTCCGCTGGAGAGGGCACGAGGTGGTGGCACGACCAGGAAGAGCTCAATTGGTTAATAGCCTGCCCGTTGATCCTCATCGTTTTGAAATGGAGGAAACGGCGGTTTGAGTCGGGGGAAACGTTAGCAGATGTGAGACGGACCAGGTAACACACGTACACACACACACACATGAGACAGGGACCTGAGACACACTCATCTAGGCCATGACCAGTCATTATCCACGTGCAGCAGCCAGCGCTGTTGCTCATAGTCGAGGCACGCGCTGTTCCTAATGACAAAATGGAAGTTTGGTTCTCTTTAAAATCACATCTGTGATTAGGACTGGCTCGGATTCTGATGGCAGTTTCACAAATGGTGTAATTTTTTTTTCCAGGTACTGCCTGGAAGATCGAGACACAGGGTTATGCAAGGAAATGGTAGAAAATATGCAGTTTTTGGCGCGAGCTCGGGTCGAGCGAGAGGGAGAGGAAAAAAAAAATCTGAGTGCACAAAGAACGATGGTAGATTGCGGCGTGTCCCGCGTAAGACAGTTAGCGAGGTAAGACAGGAGAGACAGCGAGACGAGGAGCAGTGGCGTGTGAGGAAATGCAGACGAGTGGAGGAGACGTGCTGGCGTGAAGCTCTCGGTTCTCCGGCTTGAGAAGGAGCAGAGCGAGGAGGTGGAACTGCTCACTTTCAGAAAGATTCGCGAGTCAGGCCTCGCTCTCGGTTTCCTGATCTTACGCTCAAATTAAAGAGGAAGGAAGAAAGAGTGCAGAGAAAATATCCCTGAGCCAAAAATACTTCCCTTACACATTCACACAGTAAAAGTACCCCTGCTGTCTGTCTGCTCGGGTGACGTCCTGTTCATGAGGTGTGATTTACTTTTTATATATGCGGTTAAAATTGTCTTTTAAATCGATGCGCTGTTGAATCCTGGACTCTGATTGGTCAGGAGGTGTTCCGCAGGTTTACATATTTATATCGATGCACTCGTTCCAATGTGTAAGGAGATGTTTGCTTAACATTTATGGAAGGAGTCTCCAGTGTCAGTGCTTTGTAAGGGTCAGAGTTAAAGATGTAACTTTACGATTTCAAACATCTTCAGGACAGAGGGGTTTGTGGTTTCTCGGTAACATGGATTTCCACCATGTGAAATCGGAGGCTATAAGCTTCTATTGGCTTGTTAGCTACGTTAGCCTTGTAGCTTCAGTGCAAAAAGGAAGACTCGAGACTCGATGCGTCAAGACTCTCCTCTGTTCTGGCACCGAGGTGGTGGAATGAACTTCCCCTAGATGTCCGAACAGCTGAGTCACTGGCAGTCTTCAAGCGACGTCTAAAGACTTACCTCTTCCAAAAGTACTTAAATTAGCTCTTTAAAAAAAATATTATCTGAGCGCTTGTCTATTACCTCTCCAACAGAGTTCTTGGACTGATGGTATTCCTAGGTTGGGACCTAGCGAGCCAGTATCAGAATGTATTTTTTGATTTCAAGTCGCTCTGGATAACGGCGTCTGCCAAATGCCATCAGTGTAAAGCTTTTTACATTTTTTGTCCAAACTGGTCTTTAGCTAATACCGATGCTTTAATGTTAAATACAAATCTACCAGTGTTGATTCACTGTCTGGGATTTCGTGTTTTATTTTGTCTATATGAACAGGTGCGCTGGACCACATCACAGTGAGCACCAAGGACGGTAAATTCCCTCTGAACCAGCTCGGACAGATCTCCATGAAATCTCCACAGCTCATCATCATCAACATGGCCAGCTACCCCGAGGTACACAGCGGATCCAAGAGGGTTGTGGGGTATTTCATTGCTCTTAGCTTCTCCCAGCTGTAGTGAGGGTGTTGTAGCTGTTAGATGTTATAGCTGCTGTGACGGAAGTAAGAATTGCACTTAGAGGCTCATTCAGGGCTCTTAAAGAGAAGAGAAAGGAAAAAAAAAAATTACAGATTTAAAAAAAAAAAAAAAAAAAAAAAAAGGGAGCGGAATAACAAGAAAAGTATTCTGCATGTGTACATGAGCACAGAAGAGAACGTGACGGCAGAACAGCACTGAATTCAATTAAAAAGAAGTTTCAGAAAAAGTACAAAGAGAGAAAAGAGTAACGCGTTTTAAAATGGCTGCATTCCCAGATATTGTGTTTTGTCTTTGATTTGCCGAAGTGCACATCATGTGGAACCTTCCTTTCTGAGTCAGCGCTCTGAAAACAGAGAGTGAGAGAGAGAGAGTCAGTTCTCAGAAAGAGGAGAGGGAGAGCGAGTCAGTTCTCAGAAAGAGGAGAGGGATGGAGCGAGTCAGCGTTCGGATCGATGGAGCCAGTGAGTGTTCTGAGGCATGGCGCGAGTCAGCATTCGGGGGGATGGGGCGAGTCAGCGTTCTGAGGCATGGCACGAGGCAGCGTTCTGAGCAATGGCACGAGGCAGCGTTCTGAGCGATGGCGCGAGGCAGCGAGTCAGTCCTGCTGTCTGGGACTCTGATGGATCGTTGGGGAGGAAAGTTCTTTGATCTCGCAGAGCGATTGAAGCAGAGGCCAGGAGTCTGTCAGCGATCAGGAAATGACCTCACACTGCCCTCTGCAGCACAGTCCTGCTTTCTGACACACACACACACACACACACACACACACACACACACACAGACCTGCTTTCTGACACACACACACACACACACACACACACACACACACATCCTATCTCTGTTTTTCTCTGTTTGTCGTGTCTTTCTCTCCTTTGCCTGCTCAGTTTCTGTAAAATCTTGTCACTCTCTTTCTCTCTTTCTGTCTCCTTCTCTTTCTATCTCTATTTGTCTCTCTTTCTTTCTCTGTCTCTCTCCCCATATCTCTCTGTCTATCATTCTATCTCTCCCTCTCTCCTTGTCTCTCTCTGTCTGCTCCTTCTGTCCATTTCTCTCTCTCTCTCTCTGTCTTGTTTTCCTGTCTTTCCTTTCTCTCCTTTGCCTCCTCAGTTTCTGTAAAATGTTTCTGTCATTCTGTCTTTCTCCTTCTCTTTCTTTCTCTATTTGTCTCTCTTTCTCTATCTATCTATCTATCTATCTATCTATCTATCTATCTGTCTATCTATCCTTGTCTGTTTCTGTCTGCTCCTTCTGTCCATTTCTCTCTCTCTCTCTCTCTCTCTCTGTCTTGTTTTCCTGTCTTTCCTTTCTCTTGCCTGTTCAGGTTCTGTAAAAATTTTCTATCATTCTCTCTCTTTCTGTCTCTCTGTCTCCTTCTCTTTCTCTCTCTCTCCCTCTGTGTCTCTCTGTCCGCTCCTTCTGTCCATTCCTCTCTCTCTCTCTCTCTCTCTCTCTCTCTCTGATGGATGACTTTTCCTCTTGGATTAAAGGTTCCTGAATGTTTCAGGGTTTAGTTTCAGGCTGTGGCTCGCCCTGACAGAGCAGGATTTCACTAAAGCTGGTTTTTAAGCTTTTCTGTTGCGTAATAACTGAAGTTAATAGAATCTGCAGTAGTTCAGAATAAGAGATGATTTTTAATACTCTTTATTTTCATTAATGCACGTAAGAATTCTTTACTCGACTCGTCAGACTCCAGACGTCCGAATTGTCATTAAATCACACTGTAGTCGTTCAGTTCAGGGTTCTCTACTTCCTAAAAAGTTTTTAGCTTGGAATCTCACCACCCCGTCGTTGATTATTTTCCCACTGCATCACGACTTAGTGTTTTAATCCGTACTCGGCGGTGTGTCGTGGATCTGTGTGTCAGCGATTATGTACCAGATCTGCACAAAACTAGCACCGAGGTGACTGGCCCGGCTCGAAGGCAAACAGCTTTATAATGATCCTAATCCATTACACAAGCCTGCGCCAGAGACGACGCTGTTTTCCCGTCATTCATTACAGCGGCACCGAAGTTGCAGGGAAAAAAAAAAAAAAACCCTCCGTGTGTCTGTTGTGTGAGAGTTCATCAAAGAGCAGCGGTTAAACGCTTAAGCCTCCTCTCGCTGCGTTACACACAGTCATTAGGGGTGTGTTTACTTTAGCTCCACTTTACTCCACTTTGCTTTGAACTCTGCTCGCATTTTCTTTTTTCTTTTTTTTTTTCTTTTTGGTCATCTTGCTTATAAGGCATTACCTAAACCCGGAGTGTTATTTGCCATTAGAGGCAGAACTGCTCGGGGAAATAATGATAAATGAAATTCAGAGAGCAATCACACACACACACGCTCCGTATCGATCATTCAGCGCGAGAGGCGCTCGGGGAAAAAACCGAGAGCTTTTGGATCCGTTTGGGAAAGAAACCACAAAAAAATCCACCTTTTCTGAGAGAGCTGTGTGCCAAAATACGGTTAAAAAAAAAAAAAACCCTCACGTTGTTCAAGTTCACGTTGCACGGCTGCACGTTTCAGACCTCTGCCAGATATCACCAGATGTTTTTGTGTATAAACTTCAAATATGTCAAACATCACAATTCTGTGTCTTTTATATTGTTTAAATAACTTCCTGAGTCCACGTGTGATCGGAAGGTTGTGTTTGAATCACTGTTGCGATCATATTTCCGATTAAAAGGTTCGTTCGGTTAATGCATCTTTAAACCGTTATTCAATCCGTTATTCACCTGCAATATGCAAATGAGCCCAAAAACAAATGCTTTAGACCGTCTCGTACATTCCAGATATGTTTTTATGAGCGAGGTCCCAAAATATAGCAATAGAATGATGCAAAAATAGATAGCAGTGTGTGTAGAATAAATAAATACTGTGTTTTAGTATAAACATAAAAGTAAAAAAAGAAATTAGTAAGAGGTGGAGCTGAGTGCGTTGTGAGTGCGTTGTGGGTTGTGAGTGTGTTGTGGGTTGTGAGTGGGTTGTGAGTGGGTTGTGAGTGGGTTGTGAGTGGGTTGTGAGTGGGTTGTGAGTGTGTTGTGGGTTGTGAGTGCATTGTGAGTGCGTTGTGGGTTGTGAGTGTGTTGTGAGTGTGTTGTGCGTTGTGAGTGCATTGTGAGTGCGTTGTGGGTTGTGAGTGTGTTGTGAGTGTGTTGTGCGTTGTGAGTGCGTTGTGAGTGTGTTGTGGGTTGTGAGTGCGTTGTGGGTTGTGAGTGCGTTGTGAGTGCGTTGTGAGTGCGTTGTGAGTGCGTTGTGAGTGCGTTGTGAGTGCGTTGTGAGTGTGTTGTGGGTTGTGAGTGTGTTGTGAGTGTGTTGTGAATTGTGAGTGTTGAGTTGTGAGTGGGTTGTGAGTGTTGAGTTATGAGTGCGTTATGAGTGTGTTGTAGAGATCGGGAGGGCCAGCAGGACCTCGAGCCTGGGTCAGGGTCATTAAAAGTCAGTGGGCTGTACTGCAGCCCCTCAGCCGTCTCCCAGAGGAGTGTGTGTGCTGACAGTGCCCTACAGCGCTTCTGCAACACACACACACACACACACACACACAGAGCTTCACTACAGCTAGATGCTGCACAGTTCACCTCAGATCAAAGGCTTGTGTGTGTCTGAGTGTGTGTCTGCGAGGTTGTGCATGTGTGAAAGTGTTTGTGAGTCTGTGTGGGAATGAGTGCGTGTGAGTGCGTGTGAGTGCGAGGTAGTAGCAGGTACAACATCCTCAGCTGGCGGTCATTAACAAAAACGCTGGTGTGTGTGTGTGTGTGTGTGTGTGTGTGTGTGTGTGTGTGTGTGTGTGTGTGTGTGTGTGTGTGTGTCCTCAGGCCACAGCAGCAGCCACCCGCGCGCTACAGGAGAGCAGCATGAAGCTGAACCCAGAGGTGGAGGGCACCATCATCAGAGTCCCCGTTCCCAAGTAAGAGTCTGTGTGTGTGTCTGTGTGTGTGTCTGTGTGTGTGTCTGTGTCTGTGTCTGTCTGTGTGTGTGAGTGTGTGAGTGTGGGGCCGGAGGGCCAAGACTTAGCAAACCACTTTCACCTTCCAGTCGCCTGTCTGTCTGCATCTCTCTCTCTCTCTCTCTCTCTCTCTCTCTCTCTCTCTCTCTCTCTCTTTCTCTGTCATTTTTGCTGTCTGTCTATCTGTATTATAATTTATTTATTTGTAGCATGTTTTCTTTCTTGTCTATTTATTTCCAAAAAGAAATCGGCGTGGCGTCTCAGTCCCTCTCCTCGTCTCCTCTCTCGCGTTGTCCTGCCGCACGGCTCTGTAGTAGTGTCTGGTGTCGAGTCCTCGGCGCCGGCTGCGTCTGCTCGGCTGGCAGGTGCTCGTCTGGCGGCGGTTTGCGAATGGGCCGGACGAGGCGTCCGCAATCAGCGCAGCCTTCTCACACACATTTGCATGTATAAAATACAGAGTGCGTGGCTTGATTGGATCCCAATCACTAATTACACACATTGTTTGCAGTAAACACATGCCGCTCTTGGACTGTTTGCAAAATGGCTCGTAGCAAAGCGCTAATTAAGGAGGAGCAGCAGAAAAACTTCTACACCTACCAGAAATTACAGACACACAGTTTTCCTCGGGTTCTTGGCAGGATGCGTCATTTCAACACGATTTGAAAGGAATTTCGAGTTTGCTATCATATATATATTTAATGTGGCGCACCTGGGAAAACCCTTCACACGGTCAGAGTGTGTGTCATATACAGTCCTGCAAACTCTCCTTTTGTCTCTCTCTTCTTAATCTGTCTCTTTCTCACTCTCTCCTCATATCTTGTCTTTCGTACTCATCTCTTCTTCACTCATTTATTTCTCTTTCT
>JAKKZJ010000017.1:21633343-21669604 GCA_033441845.1 Pangasius mekongensis | reverse complement strand
CTAATCATTTGCTATGAATTCGTGTTTACACCAAAAACTGATCAAAATTAGAAACTCAAAATGACAGAAAATTAATTACTCAAATTAACCGCATTCATCACCTTTCAGTCGGCAGATAAGCTCCACTTTCTAACGGGTTTATTTAGGTTATAACGACGTTAAATATAAATTTATCAAAAGTTTAAAAGATAAACATCATCTGAACCAGACGAGAAGGTGTGTAAAGGGTGAGGGACGGTTTCTGATAACACTGAAGCTTCTTTTTTTTAACCGAATATTAATTAACTATTAATTTTAAATAGTAAAATTAATAAAAAATGATCACAATCAAGTGATATTACTAAAAAAGAAAAATTATTTTTAAGTAGTATTATTAGAAATCATAAACAGATTTAAAAAAAAAAAAGCTTCAAATAAATAAACAGGACAAATAAATAAATAGATACATAAATAAACATTATTATTATTATTATTATTATTATTATTATTATTAAAACGAATGTATAATCAGTATTTAAACATTAATATCAGTAAGACAAACCTTAATATATTTCTTTTTCGTCTACTTCGGTCCTCCACGGTATCATCATCATCTTCTTCTTCGTCATCATCTTCATCATCTTCATCATCGTCGTCGTCGCACTACTCACTAGTGTGAAAGAACTGCATCAGGTCTTAAAAACACCACAAACAAGCCTCCCGTCTTCAGTCACGCCACTTTCAGAAGAAAACCACGTTCAAAGTGTGAAGTGAAATCATTCAACTAAACCGAATCCATGTGCAGAAAGTTTTTTTTTTTAATTCAGTTGCAGCATTCAGATATTTTACAGTTCATCATCTCAAAATGCTAAAAACCTCAGAAACAGGAAGTAAGGCCAGAAGCAACATCGTTCTTAGAAAAAGGCAGCAGTGAAGAGACTGCGACTGCTAGTACAGGTCTGGTTCAAATATATACACCATGCTAAATGCCCACGGTCACATTCGAAGGGTAAATCGAGGACTGTTTAAAAGTATTTGCCCCTTACCAAGGATTTGTTCAAGTGCACACTGTTCCCATCATCTCCCAAAGGATAATGACGGAACGTAAATACCCAGTATACAGCAGTTACAGTACAGTACAGTACAATCCCGAGCAATTATTTATAACGACATCTGTAAGTCAAAACCTTCACCGTCCAGCACAAGGTGAAGATCTGAACATCCAGGGAAAGTGGTAAGAGCAGTAACACCACGTACAGCCCCCGGATGCAAACTCGGCGCTTTGCGTGAAAGGCTGAGTGGAAGAGAAAGTTCACATAAACTCACATTCATGCACAAGGCAGAGAGATTTAAAAAAAAAAAAAAAGTTTCTGACCTTTTTGAAATATTCACAGCAAAAGACAATGTGGTGCTCGAAGGCAAATACGGGACAATGAGGTACTCGCGAAAAAAAAAAAAGAGTCGTAAACGCATCGCTCCACCTCCTAAACGTTACGTCTCAAATCGCATTCTGATTGGTCAGAAGGTGTCGATTAGTTTTCTACAAAATCACAGCTTTATATTGTTCTAAAACATAATCGTTTCTATAGTAACAGCTCATCCACAGGGCGTGCGGCGTAACTAAATGCTTCTTTTGACATGGCGAAGTTTTCTGTAAGGAGAATAAATATTTAATTTAACATTTATGGAAGGAGTCTCCAGTGTCAGTGCTTTTTCCGACATTTTCGGGACAGTGGAGTTTTTACACGTTGCGGCTTCTCGGTAACACGACGCGATGCGTTCCAATCGTTTCACGGACGTTCCACAACAACATTAAATGTAACTACAAACGGATAAAAAAAAGAGTGTGACGTCGTCGTTATTTAACAAACGTAAAAATTTGTGGTCGCACGGAGTCGCCTCTTTGTTCTGATTGGTCGAATGTTGCTGGTCCTCGTCAAGAAGCATCACAGAGATCGGAAGTTTCTCCTCTAAACGATGATCTCTGGCAAATATTACAAAAGTTAAAAATCACTTATCGCACCTTTAACGGTGCACTGCGTCGTGATGAAATTCAGTTGACGCAGTTTCCGGGTCGTGTGCTACGTATCAAACGTCGGATTAAACACCAGTCCGGGTTTATTCTTAGCTTTAGAGTGTGTTTTAGATGAACGACGGACCGACGATGTAAAATAACACTGATGCTATTATAATGGAAGTGTATGATGGATAAAATTTGAATTTGAAAAAAAAAAAAAAAAAAGGATTGAACATTTCACATTCATGTCAGGTTACAAGTTTTCCAGGCAGATTTACAATACACACACACACACACACACAGTATACTGGCTTGTTTACTTTAACAATCAAGTCCTTGTTCGATTCTGATTACGCAGGTCCAACAATACTGACCTTTCAGTAGGTTTTTGATTCGTTTAGAAACAATTTAACCAAAAAAAATCACATTTTCCGCATTATCCAAAATGGCCCCGATCAACCAAGATGTCTGAAGTTTGTTTCTGTAGTTTTGTACTTAAGTGCAAGGGTAATGTAGCTAACACATAGCTACCAGTTTAGCATTAAAAAAAAAAAAAAAACCCACAAATCATTAAATGTGAAGGTTACGATGATGTCACATGTCACATCACCTTCAATCTTTAAGCCACGCCCCCTACCTGAGTGTGTTTGAGCCGCATGCTAAACTGGAGGCTATAACCCTTCCTTATTGTTAGCTACTTTAGCCTTGTGGCTCTGGTACAAAAATTAAAGAAGGAATTAAAGAATATCGGACAGAAAACACGTCCCGGCTGATCGAGTACGTTACGTCTGAGCTAAAGAGGAAAATAACTAAAAATCCTGTTTGTTTTTTTTTCTTTTGATTCCATGTTTCCGGATCCTTCTCCAGGCACACGTTACAGCATGTAACAGATGAGCTAGGACATCGTGTTGCATCCTCGTGCTAGAATATAACCAGCAGGAGAGGTGCTAAAGCGTGGAGTACCTCAGGTCCGAAGTGTACAGTGAGAGCGGGACTAGCTGTACCTCGGACACGGCTCGCTGTGTCTGTAGTGCGTGATGTAGACGGCGGTCTGGTGCCACCAGTAGAACATCAGCACCACCAGAACGTGCCACAGCTGGTGACTGGCGCCGAGGTAGTTCAGCTGCCCTGTAACGAACAAACGGCCAGCGTTAGGACACACACTCGTAGTGCTTTCAGCTGAAACTCAACACAATGCCGCGCGCCATTAAAGGTTCACGTCTCTACTACAGCAGCATGTTCTGTGTTTTATTCCTCTTCTACTACAGAAATTTGGCTAGTTCCTGTTCTCACTTAGCAGCTCTAAACCATCGTTTCCGCATCAGCCTCTCGCTTTTCTCTTTCCTTTACCTCTGACACTGGAGACTCCTTCCATAAATGTTAAATAAATGTCTCCTTATTGAGAGTATTTGAAGCTGCGCTACTATCAGAGCTGCTGTTATAGAAAATTAATCCACACCTCCTGACCAATCAGAACACACAGAGAACCGAGAGGTTACCTGGGAAGTAGCGCTCGGGGACTTTACTGATGTAGAACAGGAAGGCTGAGGCAGCGATCAGATACATGACCATGACTCGTGGAAAAAACACCTACAAAGACAAAGGCGGAGTCCAACATCGCGTTCATAAACCGTAAGCTTTCATGCGCCGTTCCCAAGCCCGACCCAGCGTGGATTAAAGCGTCCATACGGACCTGCACGATCTCAGAGCGGAAGCCTCCGTTGAGCCAAACCCAGTGGCAGGCGGGGATGATGCCGTACGCCGCCACGGAGCAGAAAATGGCCGAGCGCAGCGTCTTCCACTCCTGAGTGTGGTACAGCGGGTGGATCTGAGCCGAGAACACGGCCAGGATCAGAGCCAGAACCGTGATCAGGTACACCTGCCTCCAGAACTGAGGGGGGAAAAAAAACAAACAAACAAACAGGCAATGCAACGATTTCAGATTTGCCTCTACAATATATATTTTTTTTTCCAAAGTTAGCGATCAGTAAGCAATAATTCAGTCAGAATTAAAACACACAATCCACCATCTTCAGAGATAACAAGTAATAAAGTGCAGTTTAGCACCGTGCACTGATCAGACTCAGGCAGGGGGCGTGGCCTAAAGGTAGAAGTGATTCAGATGATAAAAATGATACATTAATTAACTAATTAATCAATTAAATCAATCAGTTTTATTAATATAGATTCATTCTGGGTTTTCTTTTTTTACACATAAGTGGTGTCACTGAGACAAATTATATCTTTTGTGATGATTTAGCGATGATCGTAGCTCCAGTGTAAATCTGAGAGGAAAAGAGGGATTAATATGTCGTACGCTGTCGCAGTAGAAGGCGTAGAACACTCCCGGGACGTAGCATCCCAGAATTCCCACCGAGATCCCGGCGTAGTCCAGAGCCAGCCAGCGGCGGCTCGTCTTCTCCGAGCGATGGCAGCAGAAAAGGTGATAGCCCACCGAGCACAGCATACACACCTGAGCATAACAGCACACAGTTTTGTTTTTGTTTTAAACGTCTCCTGTGGAATGAAACCAAACAGATGTGATGTAGAGATTTATATTTATATTTATATTTCATAAATCCGGATAAACCTGCGTCCGGAAAAACGAACAGAACACGACACTGTTTCTTTGTGTTCCGTTTGAGTTCCACAGACCGTTAAATCATCAGATTATTCATCATTTATTTATATTAATTTAAGTTAAATTATTAATTTCTGTTATGTTTTGGAACAAAGAAGGTCTTTTATAACTAAAAAAAAAATAACTCGTGGTACAGTTTACTGTTCATTGCAGTTATTTATAAAATTTATAAAAATTTATTACAAAAAAAATGTAAATCTCAGGCAGCCCCTTCATTATAAATATAACTATATATTTTAAATTATATATTATTATGAATTGTACTTTATTGCTGTATGAAAAGTGGCTCATAAATAAAATCCGTTATTTTCTAATTAATCAATCAATATGTTATTATTTTCTTTTTTGCTGTAGGAACTTCAGAGTTAAACTTTTATGAAAGGTAGATTATAAATTAAACCTACTATTATTATAAATAATAATAATTAATAATAATAATAATAATAATAATAATAATAATACAGTTGGTTTAATAGTGCATTTTTCCACTAATTTTATTTTACACATATACTTGTGTTTTTATACAAACGTTTGCTTCATACTGCGATGAAATGAAGCACCTCGAGTTAACTCTCATGTATGAACAGTATGTGTGTGTGTGTGTGTGTGTGTGTGTGTGTGTGTGTGTGTGTGTTATGCGCATTGACCTGAAAGCAGAACAGCCCTATGGAGTAGATGACGTAGTCCTCTCGGGAGGCTCCTGCAGCCGGTAACACAGCGGACATGTCGTTGACCCCCAGCAAGAAGAACAGCACGAAGCCCAGCAGATGGCTCCAGATGTTCACCGTCTCGTTGGACAGAATGAATATGCTGAAATCAAATAATAAATAAATGTTAAAAAAAACAACAACAACACACAATCGCCTCCACTGTGACGACTTTATACGCTAATCAACGCATGACCGTGTTCACGCTTCTTTCATCGACATCACTCTTCATCACGTTCGTCATGTTCCGGGGTGAACGCGCACCTTTTCAGGCATAACCGAGAAGGCAGATGTGCTCGGTACCCGTCCGTGATGTACGGGTTCTCCTTCAGGAACACGGGGATCTGTTCATACGTGTAGAGCCGGATCCCTCTGGGCACCAGAACGGGCCAGTACTGATAGCTGCCCAGCTCGATGTAATGATCTCTCTTCAGGATCTTCTGAGGCATTGTGCTTCATCAGCTCCCGCTTCAGCACTGTGGAGAAAACCAAGACACACACACACACACACACACACACACACACACACACACACACACACACACACACACACACACCGTCTGTAATCTAATAATAATAGAGATTTTTGTTCATTTGTTCTTACCTGAGACATAACCTTACACTGCAGCAAGTGTAATAATAATAATAATAATAATAATAATAATAATAATAATAATAATGAAATAAATAATAGTAATATAAAATAAAGAAGATATAATACAGTGTGCGAAAATGATAACAACAGTACAGGAATTAAAATAAAAAATTAAAAAAAAAAAGGAAAATAATGAAATAAATAATAGCAGTGACAGAAAGATGAAAATAACAGTGTAGAATATAAAATAATAATATTTAATCTAATAAAAATATTTTTTAAAAATTCAATAAAAGTACAATAATTAAAATGATATAAAAGTAAAAAATTTATTAAATAGGCTAAGAATAATAACAATAGGGAAATAAATAATAACAGAGTAGAATATTAAACGATATATAATAAATTGAATAAAAGTTTCAATAATTAAAATTATTTAAAAGTAAAAAAATAAAATAAAAATAGGCTAAGAATAATAATGATGAAATAAATAATAGCGGTGACAGAAAGAAAATGATATAAATATTTAAAAATATATATATGATAAAACGTGTGTAATTAATAGAAAGAATAAAAATATAATAATGAGAATTCTAATATTTATTAATATATTCATGAAAGGTAGTTAAAATAAGGAGTATACGTTAAGGATCATTTTATAAATATATAACAGAGTATTTACTGCTTCCTTAACGTGTACTTTAGAGAAAAAAATCATAATTAACATTATTTTAATAAATTATTGCAGATGTTTGTCTCTTTCTAACTGTTACTGACTATCCGGCTAGCTGACGTTAGCCTCACAGCTAACAAGCTAACAATAATAACAACAACAACAACAACAACAACAACAACAACAGCATCTTAATGCTACAGAAATGGCTGCTAACACAGATTCTCGCCTGTTCTTACAATTCTTACCTTAAGGTACAGGTTTGTTCGAGTGGCTTTATATATCCACCGGAGCTGTTTTTATTAATACATTATTAACGACCCCCATATTAGCGGCTGTTTTTTTTATATGACGCAAAATTCCTGCGACAAGAAGCGATGACGTAAACGCTCCGCGACACCCAACCATATATACGTCCTGTGTACTCTCCGTTTTAATGTACAACGCTTGTGGCTGTGCGTGGCTTAGATTTATGATTTATTTAATAAAATTTGTGTGATAAATTAATACATTTAGTGGTTATTTAATGGCTGTAGCCTAAAGTGTGTCTGTCTATGTTTTTTAAACGGAATTTTCTCAATTAAAATGCTAATCTTCGTTTTATTATTCACCATTTGGAAAACACGCACACAAACACACACACACACACAGAGACAATGTAATTATATTAATTATATCAACCTGTAACTGTATATAACTTAGGTATATGATTTATTTAATCAAAAATGTATTTTATTGTTATTCAGCTTTGATGGATAGTCAATAGTCCAATTCTGTGTGTAGTTACTCATTCACTCATGTTCAGTAAGCGCTTTATCCTGGTCAGGGTCTGGAGTCTGTCCCAGGAACACACCCTGGATGGGACGCCGGTCCATCCCAGCACACCATTCACACACACACACACTCACACACACACCTCCAGGCTGTTTGTCTTAGCCACTCCAGCTACTGGCATGTTTAGGGAAGGTGGGAGGAAACCGGAGAACCTGGAGGAAAGCCCCACAGTCACGGGGTGATCATGTGAAACTCCACACAGACAGCAACCTGAGCTAAAGATCAGACAAATCCAATGATATAAATAATGTATTTCATTCACAGAATATAAGATTTATATATTTTCTCGTATCTATTATAGACACGTATGATTATTATTTATTACATTTTAATTTCTATTATTTTTATAATTCTATATTTAGAATTAAATAATTATATATTTTAGATATTTTCTCAGATAGCCTACAAATGATATAGAATATATTTATACTTAATATAATTATATGCCATATAATACACACATATAAGGAACATTCATTTTCATTAATAGACACCTTTTTTTTAAAAAAAAAAATCTTTATTTTCTTTACAGTCAGCAGTGGTCAGAAGATGCAGTTATGCTACTTAGCATGTGCTGTCAGATTAAACGTGAGATTAGTGTTGTAAAAGTCTGCATAGTTCTTCGTTTATACTGGAGCATCATCTGGTGTAGCTCTACTTTGTGAACGATTGTGAATGAATATCTAAATAAGACAGTGTTTTTTTTTTCCTCAGTGAATGATCTTCACTGAATTATGTTCAGGATAAAACTGCCAACATATTGTTCAGCTGCACACAGGAAATGATCTAAAGATCAGTTTTCATTTTACTAATAAATATTAATTAGGTGCAATTTGAGTTCTGTTCTTGCTATAGTACAACTCCACAGCAAAACGAGTCAAATTAAGGCACAAGTGCATCAAATCAGCAGAAGTGACCAATAAAAACTTTAAAGTATTTAGAAACACAAATATATAGAAGAAAATCATGTACAGTCATCTAAAGGCAGAGCATAGTTTATACAAAATGGTGTAAAAAACACAATAAAAAGGCACACAGTGAGTGAACTAGTGACTCTGAATCCTTGTGAACTTGATGCAGCGACCCTGCGACACAAACAACACAAAAACACAAACATGTCAGTTAAAGTCACACACAGAAAACGAACTACAAATCAAAGTCCTTTCTCATGTCTCACTGCTTAACTTTCTGATTAACAGTGAATATGAGACAGTGTTTTGATTAACAGAGCGTGTATGAGGATGAATAATGAAAATAAATGTCTCCGATGCGATCTAGGAGCTGACTGAGGAACAAATTCTAACCCCACCCAAGTCCAGAGAAACAATTGGAGCACTATTCAAGATTTTTTTCTGGAACTGTGGCCATTTTATTCTGCCAGTCGTGATAAATATTTTTATTGGCATCTCTATATTATAAACCTATATATTTATAGAAGGTATTGGATGATATTTATCATGATGTGGTTGAGGAAAAGACTCAAAGCAAGAATGAACAGATTTTCTGTAACTTTTACAGCATTGAACAAAGCACAAAGAGCTTCTCCATCATTTCATAGTAAATGGCTTCAGTCTTATTCACAAAGCACTGGTGCATCTTCAGGTTTTCATTCGATATAAATCACCGCTGTTTATTAGTCACGTGTCATTTCTGAACGAGTCGGCTCTTTGAATCGACTTTTCTACCTGAGCGATGAAAGCCAACTCACATATATGAGCCTTTTTTTGTGCTTCTTGCCTTTTTTGACAGATGTAGCCGTTGCGTTTGTGGTGGAATTTAATGCTTCAACACTGGAGCTGTTCATCAGTGAGAGTCGCGTGTTTGACTCTGAGCTGTGATTCAGCATGACAGGTAGGATTTTTATTTTTATTATTTTGTTATGAGAAACATATCACATAAATTCCTATTCGGACATGTTTTGTCACACTGACCTTTACTGATAATGTGGAACAACTGCACTCAGCTGAGTGATCTTTCACTATAATTTCATTCTGAGTGCACACGAAGCTGCCCTGATAGAAAGTCTGTCTAATGGAAATCTCGTGATCTGTGTGTTTGCCTCTCTGACCTGCTGAACTGGCATGAGGATGTGTAATGTTTATGATAGAGACTACAAGTCCCTCTGGATAAGAGCATGTAATAAATGCTGTAAGTGTAAAAACACAGCTATAAACAACAACAAGCTACTGGAGAATAAAAACTCTTTATGAGCAAAAGAACAGAATCATCTAAAAAAAACTGTTTTGCCAACTGGGATCAGTACTGTCCGCAGTGTAGTTTTATATCACTACAACCCCTGTTATAGACTCCACCCACCAGACTAGGCTCCACCCCCTAAAGACTAAACGTGGAATTAAACCAGAAAGCTGAAAGTGATGTGGATGATAATAAAGTTCCACTTTATACTTAAATATGTAAATATAGACCATCAGTGCTATTTTACATGTCTGTCTGTATATCTATCTATCTATCTATCTATCTATCTATCTACCTATCTATCTATCTATCTATCTGGACTTATGGAAAGCTTGTGGGTGAGTTAGACTTCCATTAGGAAGCGAATGTCAGACAGTAAACATGTTTCTTTAGCGTAAGTGAGGTCAGAGGTCACCAACCCCACTGAGCGGGATGGCGTAACAGAGTCTCAACATAGTACCAGAGTCTCTTGATGTTTATGTGTCTAGTAACATCCAGTTTAATGACCCACCGAGCCTCTGTGTGTGTGTGTGTGTGTGTGTGTGTGTGTGTGTGTCTGTTAGTCCTGATTATAGCTGTAGACTTTCCTCCTGTGTAGCCAAACTTAATTTTAATTAGCATAATGTCAAGCTCCACCAAGCCTTTCCTTCATTTCTGCTTCCTGTTATCCCAGTGGCTCTGGGAGAGAAATGGAAATCTGCTTCAATAGCTGCATTGTCAGAAGAGTCGTGAACTCATTCCTGCCAGATTCCTGCCTTAAGTTCAATTTGTTCAGCTGTTCGTCATGTCACAGGCTTCGTACATTTCACTTCAGAAAAACTGAACAGAAACTTACCTTGTCATGTGCTGTAGGTCTCATCACAGCGACTCGGTCGTACTGTCGCCGCAGTAAAGCTGCCAGAGCGTCGAAACGGCCCTGAAAACACACAAACAGGAACACGGCCTTACAGTACAGACTGTACACCTAATACATCTAATCACGCCAAGCTGACTAATAAACACTAAAAGTCCGTGTTATTAGAACAACAGAGATGAAGAACTTCTTACTAGTTGTTATTTTTGAGCGTTCATAGAGAGACGCCATGTTTTACCCATAATCCCCTGTGGTATAAGAGGAATAAAACACTTGGGAAGGTGACGTTATAGGAAAACAATCACATTAGGCTTGATTATTTTCCTTTAACAGCACAACACTGAGGGTTTTATTCCTTTATGGTTCTCTGAATACCTCAAAAAGTGGTTTGTGTGATCACAGACAGGAAGTCTAGACCCACCTTGATCGGGGTGTACCATTTAGATGGAGGTGGGGGTGGATGGGGAGGTGGTGGTCTGCGAGGAGCTTTTACAATGGGCTCCTCCAGTTCCTCCTCCTCAGGCATTGTGACTACGGCGTTTTTGGCTTTCTCCAGCCGCGCTCCTTCCTCAGTGGAGCCTTTTTCTCCCCAACGAACCTGTCGTGAGAGCGGAACACTGTTCAGTCTTCCCACACGCCAGCATTTTCCAGTGCTCCAGTACCTGCTCAAACACACCTGACTCACACACAGCTCACTACTCCGCGCAATACACACAGCGGCGTCCAAAAGATCCGAGATCATACTGAACATCTAGGATTTTTTTTTTTTCCGTTTAAAATTAGAAATAAACAGAAGGTTTTTACAATTTTGAAATATTTAACACAAAGAAAGTAAACGTTCAATATGTTGAATATTTAATATCCAGGATTCTGCACTATTTCTAGGTTCCACGATATTGACCGTGTTAAATACTTTTACAGAAGGTCAGATTTTCCTCATGTCTAATCTCTTCTACTGAGGCATATGATCAGATGACACTCCGACGGATTAGATCTAAAATGGATCATAAGGTTTTGCACAAACCTGTGGAGTTAATAACCGAGTGTTAACAATTTAGTTTAAAAACACAGCTGGAAGATGTTTTTTTTTAATTTCAGGTATAACGTTTTATACTCATGGTAACTTCCTACACACAAACAGTCCGTTTACTTCTTAATATAAGTGAAGTCAAAAGTCACATGACATTCAAACTGAAGTAATAAAAAGCATCTGAAGAATCTGGATATGTTTTTAAATAATTGATACATCAAAGGGTTCATTGAAGAAGCCAAAAATATTGACATCTTTACCTCCATGCGTTTGATCCCACCGACTCCCCGGCCTCCGTAGTACGACGCATCCACAGTGGGCCATTTCTTCTTCTGTAGGGGATCTTCCTCTGGCTCCTGAGACACACACACACACACACACACACACACACACACACACACACACACACACACACATAAATTAATTAATTAGTAAATAACTTAGTATAACTGAAAGATGGTACTGTTTCGAAAAGTTCTAGAGAGAGACAATAATACTGATTTGTAATGCTACGTAATGACTTCTGAACTTCCACTGAATTCTGGATTCTGATTGGTCAGAAGACGTTGATTAATTTTCTATGACAGCAGCTCTGACGGTAGCGCAGGTTTATATTAACGCACTCGTTCTAATATGTAATTGTTTCTATAGTAACAGCTCATTCACAGGGACTTGTACAGCAAACGCTCCACCTAAACGGATTAAAAAGTGTGTGTACGAGGTGATATGGTGAAGTTTTCTGTAAGGCGATGTTTTTTTATAACCTTTATGGAAGGAGTCTCCAGTGTCAGCTGTAACATCAGGTTTACCGACAGAGGAGTTTACGGTTTTTGTGATTTAGCAGTAACATGACAAGCTGCAGTTTTATAAAAAAAAAAAAAAAAAGAGAGAGAGCGAGTGGTGACGGACCTGTTTACAGCTGCTATAACGTAAGTGAGAACAAGAACTAATTTGTTTCATGGACATTTAAGAATATATCAGAACAAACAGATACAAATTATGATGTCATTTTTTAAATAATAAAAGTGACTATGCCTTATTTGTTACTTAATATCATAAGTAACACACTCAAATCACCAAATTATGCACTGAATACAATTTTTGTAACTCTTATTTATTTATTTATTTATTTATTTTGTCAAGCTAAACATGGCACTGTGATTTTATGCTTGTTAAAACTGATGCTAGTCCAGAGCACTAACGTGATTATTGTTTTTTTTTTTTCCATACAAGATTAAAGAATCTGATTTGACAAATTTACAAGTTGGACAGAAAGATATGCGGAAGTCTGAATAGCGGGGTTTGGGTACTTACGATAAGCGGCGGAGGAGGTGGAGGAGGAGGTCGAGAAGGTGGAGGATCTTTAATGACCTGTCAGATCAACAAAATGGAATCATAATTATAAAACGTTCAGCTGCTGCTGTCACTGTTACTGAGAGAGTCGAGGAATTTTTCACTGTGCTTCTCACCACGGTGCAGCAGAGCGGCCAGAACCACCAAAGCAGAACCAGAGCCATGAGCAGCAGCAGAACCAGGAGAACCACAAACACCACCAGGCCATTGGACTGCCACAGCACACACACACACACACACACACGTAAAGTAGAATACATTTAAGTAGAATAAATTACAGGAAAGGATTAGTGCTGTTTTTTTTAGTATTAGGAATGGGGTGCCAATACTTTCGAGATCAACAGATTTTTTGCTCTAGAAAATAAGCTCAGTTAGATGTTTTCACATATTTCATAAATGAATTCTCATTAATTTGTGACTTTTGCTACAGTTTAAATAAGTGATCCACAATTATTGGCACCCTGTTTCAAGTAGAATAAGTAGAGATTTATTGCTGTTTTGTTGAATTTTTAAAAAAATCTTTTCCAGCATGTATGCTAATTGCAGGGGTGCCAATACTTATGAAATCAGTGTTTTGCAGTAAAATTAAGAAACCATATTTATGTGTGAATAAATGATGAACAGTGTCAAAATAAAACTCTGCTCACGGACAGTGAGCACACACACATTTCACGCATCTTCTGTGATGTTTATATTCATACGTTCTTAAATATGTTTATACGTATTTCATATGTTAATCCTCCTCCATTTGTGGCTTTTGTTTCCACAATTATTGGCACCCCCATTCAAGTACTTCAATACTTTTGAAACCAGCATTTTGCTTAAGAAAATGTTTTATGTTTGAATAAGTATTGAGCTAAATTAAAAGTATACCGCATCCCCATGTATGTATGTATGAATTTGTTATGTGATGAGAAACGGATACAGGAACTGGCTCGGAGTACAGATGGGTCTAGATTTGGTTTAATAATCGTACCGTACTGTACTATCTGGAGGAAAAGTGCTATTAGTAACACACTGAAAACATGCAGGAGTAATTAAATAATCTGTAATGACATGGTACGGTTCTACTCACACACTTGGTGGCGTGGATAGTAATCGGACTTGAAACGAAGGAGTGGCCGTAATTAAAGCTAATCAGCACTTCAACTGAGCTGTGGAGAGAGAAACAGCCTGGAATCAGACGTCTCCCTGCTGCAGATCGGACACAGATTCCCGTACAATATCCTGTCACGTGACATCTTACATACACTAATGCCAAAGGAGGAAAAGAGCTCTCAAGTAACGTCTTGACTTTAACTAATTCTGATTACGCGTCATAATTTTGGAGTTTGGTGTCAAATTAGTTTTGCTAAATTCACATTTTTCCAGAGACTTTCTCAGTACAGCCGTATAAACAGAAGTCTGTAAATGCTACTTCGTTACTATGCTTTATGAATTATTTTGTAGTATATATACTTTACTTGAATATTATTGAAACTGAATACTCTTACTTAATTCCATTTCCATAAAAAAACTACTTTTTACACCTTACATTTTTATTTAGACCTCCAAAGTACTCTACAAATCTCGACGGTCTCGTCTCTCACCCAGACAATGGCTGTACATCAGTCACTTCGGTTTAGCATCAGCGTAGAAAAAAAAAACAATCAAAAGTCATGCCAATTAATACGCTTGTCCTAATACGTTATCGTTTCTATAGGAAGAGCTCATTCACAGGCGAATATTCCACGGAAACGCATTAAAAACGTGCGTAATTTTTCTGTAAAGAGAGTTAATGGTCATGTTATGGAAGGAGTCTCCAGTGTCAGAGCTTTGTAACAGTCAGAGGTAAAGCTGTAGCTGTAGTTTTTTGGTTTAAAAGAAGAGAAAGAAGTAGAAAAGTTGACCTCAGGCATCAGGCCAGTGTAAACTAAAATGCAGCACACACACACACACACACCCACACACACACTGTTTATGGGTGCAGCCGCTCCTTATCAGTGCTCTCATGACTGCACGCTGAAACTCAAACAGAGTGCAGGGGATTTGATCTCCCCCTCCTCCGTGTGAGTGCCAGCTCTGTACAGCGGCTGTTTGCTAAAACGGGAGCAGGAAGAAGAATGTTCCTCACTGTCCAACTTCGGTCAACGGCGGAGCCGGACACAGCACGTAAGTGTCCTTCACAACGCTCGGCTTTTCATCTAGGAGGAAAAGACATCAGCATGAGATCACTGCAACCCAGCGGCTGAAATTTAACAACGTGGCTCCATGAAGTCTCTCGAACAATGACATGATTCACATAAAACAGCGCCGAGTTTCCCAAAGTAGTACAGATTACCATAAGCGAGTGTAAGGCATTAAAGTGGTACTCTAGCAACGTAATCTCTTTCCACTGTATGTGCAGTGTGTGTGTGTGTGTGTGTGTGTGTGTGTGTGTGTGTGTGTGTGTGTGATTACTACAGGTGACCATTTGGACTCTTTTCCTTGAGAAAAGGCATTAAACTCTGTCATTAATAAACATGCTTTATATATTTTTGTAAAAAGAAATTCATACATTCTACAGCCAAATGTGTGTGTGTGTGTGTGTGTGTGTGTGTGTGTGTGTGTGTGTGTGTGCATAAAGTTATAGATCTGTAAAATTGCTCTCTTTCGAGATGGAACTACTTTCAACAACCTTCAGAAAAGCGTAAATAAACAGAACTTTTTAAAGAAATATCTTTTAATTAGAGATAATCTCTCATATCTCTCTCATATCTGCACATTATTTATTATTCCTGTTGTATTCAGTATGTTTGTATTATTATATATTATTATTATATTTGTGTTATACCCTGCGTAATGAGAATAAAGTGAATCAGAGGCCATTTAGTGTTTAGAAAATCGAACAGTGAAGTAAGACGAGACAAAATGATTTTTTATCTGAAAACGTTTTTTTATATGTTTTACTTTTTTATCCTTATGACTTATAAGCATATGTTAATATTTATCCTTATATATTTTTAATTGAATAATAAAATAGATTAGACAAAAGAAATAGAAACAACAGACACACACACATAGACAACACACACACACACACACACACACACACACACATATATATATATACACATATAATTTAAAATATATATTAAAAAATTATACAGCATTGTAATTCACTTTGCCTTTATGTGAAATTCTTGAAAAGTCAAATTTATTTGTTTAAAATTGCCAATAATATTGTTCATGTATTTTCGAATAAATACCGTCAACACTTTTGATTGAAGAAAAAAAAAATCGTAAGCATAAGCCTAAAAAACAAATGAAGAAAAAAGACAAATTGACTGATTTTGTGTGTTGATGTAAAAATTGTACAGGACGGAATCAGAGGTCTGAGAACAGATGATTTCTCTGATCTTTATTATCTAGTTGCATATTTGACCATTATATTGACAGGATCATAAGTTATCTTTAGCATACGTTTTCTGAGGTTTTTTTTCCTCAGTGCAGGGAAACACACCACATTCGCAGTGGATGGAGGTTTTTAAAAAATCCTCATAACTTTTCTTTTCCACGAGATGGTTGTATGTGTGGCTGAACAGAACTTCCTGTTTAGGATTAAATCACACGGTCGTGGTTTTCCAAGTCATTGTTAAACGATACAAATGACAGACGTGTCTATATCAAGAGTGTCATTTTCCTGAACCCGGCCGTCCTGTATTTATTTATTCTTGTAATCTTTGATGTCTGATGTGTGTGTAAAGGCTTACTGTAGGCTTCCTGTTGATTCACAGACAGCGTACAGACCACGCCCTCTGAGCTCCGCCCCTGAGTAAAGCCCCTCCCTCTTAGAACAATGTTGAAGGATTCTGAAACAAAACATTCGATTTCACTTTCAAGCATCAACGTTTGAATTGATTCATATTTTTTTTTCCAGAACTTGTACCACGATGTACCGTTCACACAAACGCTGGAAGGCTCGACGTTAAAGATCTCCACGCAGGACTTCTTTAAAATCTGTAAAAATAAGAAATATTATTTACGATTTATATTTATGCTCGTGTCACAGCTTGATGTGTCGTGAGTAAGGGGGGGGCGATATGAAACTATTATATCGATGTCATAAAAAACTGAAATATTATACAGTCTCTGATATTTCTCTGGTGTTTCTTTTGCAAACCCGAATATCACGCAATATCGCAATACAATATTTTCGCCGTATCACACAGCCTTTATGGGTTCCAGTGTTAAAAATATAGTTTCTTACAGAATTCACGATCGACTTGAGCGCCTGGAATCCATCCAGCACAGGAAACACCTGATCTTTGCTGTCTGCAATATCAACAAGCTGCAGAAAACAAAAAGAAAACAGACAAATATCATCATTAAGACCTCTCACAACACACACACACACACACACGCACAGCCTCAGCGAACAGGACTGCTGTCTTTAGAGCCGAGTCTTAAATCAGTCTTAATGATGTGACATCCGGAGAGCTGATGTACAGCAATCAGGAAGTGCACGTCTGCTGCAGTCTGCTGCAGAAATTACAGCCTCAGATCAAATTTCAGCCTGGCCAAATGTCTGTCCAGTGTACAGTCGAGTGCAAAAGTTTGTGCACCCTTTAGGACAAGAAGACGGACGCAAAAAGAAATGTATTTATTTTACAGCAACAGGGCATTTAGTGTGTTCAGTTTTCATAGGAGTTTCTTAATTATCAATAAATATACCAAAAATAAAAATAAAAGTAACAAAATTAACAAAAATAGTCAATTAAAGTGGTACTCTAGCAACGTAATCTCTTTCCACTGTATGTGCAGTGTGTGTGTGTGTGTGTGTGTGTGTGTGTGTGTGTGTGTGTGTGTGTGATTACTACAGGTGACCATTTGGACTCTTTTCCTTGAGAAAAGGCATTAAACTCTGTCATTAATAAACATGCTTTATATATTTTTGTAAAAAGAAATTCATACATTCTACAGCCAAATGTGTGTGTGTGTGTGTGTGTGTGTGTGTGTGTGCCAATTAATATTAATAGTCAATTAATATGCTGTGGTATATGTTACTCTAGTACATGTTAATTAGAAGATTCAGATAGTTTTGTGTGCAAAAACAAACCTTAATGCTATCAGGAAAAGGTCGCTTTTTTAAACAAGTCATTATAAATAGATTTTAAAATAATCTATTAATAATGACTTGTTTAAAAAAGCAAAATTTTACACAAAACTGTACATTAAACACCTTCTAAAATATCAGTAACAATCCTAGAATGACCACTTCTCCACTAAACGAATCTGAATTAGTCAGTTCAGGATTTACATGCATATACATGACGTGAATTATTTATATTAAAGCGAGTAAATGGAGAATAGTCTAATAATTGTAATATAATATAATATAATATAATATAATAATATTTGTATTGTCTATTCTGCTGTTTTATTGACTGTTACTGGAAAGGCCAAGATGAAGATCGCTGTAAGAAATCAATACTCTGACCGTCATGTAATGAAACTCCACTGTCTCCTTTTACACGGACAGCTGTTTACACCAGGGCTAATTTATTACACTTATTCACTTACTAAGCAAAGGAACCTTTTAGAGGAAATGGATTCTTTTAAGACAAACACTGTGTTCCAAAAGATTCAATTATTTTAATTAGGAGACAATAAAGAGATCATTTTAAATGAGGAAATAATACTTATATGACTAAAATCGTACTTAATAATGAAACATCATCATCATCATGTGTCACGTACTTGTAGGACATCGAAGTCAGTCACTCCTACACAGTAAACACGGGCTCCATACTGTCTCGCCAGATCAGCCTGCGTGCGCGCACACACACACACACACACACGCACGCACACACGCACACACACACACACACGAGGATATAAAGAAATATTTACATGAGGAAAGTTCCTCGTATTCAGAGCTGGGTTACGCAGCTTTTCTGAGCTCCATATTCAGATTGTTAAAATAACTTGCGTGTAGCTCACGCCTCTGAGATTTTTCTTAAGTAGTAGCATCTGAGACTAGGTTTTTACTAGCGTCTATCTAGATATCTAGACCACCTCCTTTAAAACACAAGCACTCACCCTTAAACCTGAAAAAAACAGGGATAGAAAATGCGGACTGAAGACGAAAATAGCATTACACTTACACTGACAGCACATGCAGTTCATCATTTTATCCACAACTCGAGATAAACAGTGATTAAGATCTGTAGATTTTAAAGTGACAATATTATTAATTAAGGAACAGAGTCATATTTATGCATTTAATATTGTCCTTGAATGGCATTCCATAATTATAATTCCATAAAGTGGCACAAAAAAGCGCACAAGTTAAAGGTCAGAACTGCAAAATCATTCCTGAGACAAACATCTGTTTCACTCAAACTCCACCCTGCCTTCTTACGTAACTTCTGAATAGCGCTGTAGCTACGTCCGAGGACTGAACACCGATGTGCGCAATTTTTATATTAAATCCTCACTATGTGCTTAACCCGACTCCGATTATGGTCCATAAACAATATCAGGTTACAGAGAATCACAGAAATACCTCTTCAGCTTTTATCACTGAGCCAATTACGTTCAAAACCGTAACAGGACACTGGTCTTATGTAAATCTCGCAAGTTTTGGCACACATGCATCTTTATTATATCATGCAAGCAAGCAAATCAGGGTTTACTCACTTGACCTTCACAAAACAGACACTCAGGTGTGAAATTCAGGTTCAGGAAATGTTCACCTGCTGCACTGCGAGCTCGTGTGGGTAGATGCCCAGTTTCCCATCAGTCAGTGCGATGACGATGCTCGATGCTCTAGTGCTCTGAGCGTTCATCTGCTCTATAACCTGAACACATCCACATGAGTGTGAACACACTCCATACAGCACGCACTAACTGAACACTGTTACAGGAAAACAATTACGAAATCAAACGTTGCTATTTACTCATAACATCACATCCTGAAGTGTTTTATTCCCCTTATACCGCAGCTATTTGCCAGCCATTACAATATTTATTATTTAAAATATCGACACGTTTTTACTTTTTAATTTGGAAATAGTTACATTTATGTTGTGGAACGTCCATGAAACAAGTTAATTCCTGTTCTCACTTCAGCTGTAGCAGCTATAAACAGTCGTTCCGTCACCAGACACTCGTTTTTCTCTCTCTTTTAAAGTTAATAAGACAAAAAAAAAAGCTTGTTACCGAGAAACTGCAAAAAAAAAAACCCTCCTCTGTTAAACTCCTCTAACACTGGAGACTCCTTCCATAAATGCTATGTAAATTACAGAAAACGTCACCACATGAACGATTTTTTAAAATCCGTTTATGTGGAGAGTCTGCCGTACAAGTCCCTGTGAATGAGCTCTTACCTTTTTCAGGCCCTCGTGCATGTAGGTGTCACCAGCAGGTCTGATTTTACTCAACAGCTCCAAACCTTTGCCTATAGCAGCCCTACGAGCACAGAAGAAGCGGCATGTGACTTGCGATACACAGGCTTCACTGAGGAGGCACGTGTTGTGCTTTATCTTTACACGGAGATCAAGCGTTTTAGTCCTGCACGAGTGGAACAAACACCTATACACACTGTGTTCCTCTAAAAAAAACACGCCTTACGACTACACGGGATTCGATTTCACCGACCTTTCATCCACCAGCCCGTTAGACTGCAGTCGGAACAAACCTCAGCGCAGGAACGGAAAATAAAGACTTCAGAGTGATAAAGATATAACCTCAGCGTCACGCTGTATCTCACTATCAGCTTACAGCTTCGCATTTTCAAAAATATCAGCATTAAATCACTAAATAATTTAAGAACTAAGTCTAAGAATTTAAGTACACGGTGTTCACGTGGACTTGTTAAGAGAAGCACTTGCTAATAACTCATTGAAACATTGTATAAATACCAGCTTCTCTGATTTGCTCTTTAAAAGAAGTAGGCTCCTCTGTTTTAAAGGGGCGGTTTGTATTTTTAGACGTCACCGTTAGGCGAACTGCACTAAATCTGCAATAAAAACCCTGACTGAGAACCCACTTTCTTCCCTCCAAAACCTTACCCACTTTGTTAAATCTACACATGCATTACCTGCATCAGATGCCCTTTTAAGGAAACTAGGTGGAGCTAAACACAGGAAATTTCAGGGCCAGAAAAAGTGCAAACAGAAGCCTGAATGTGAAGAAAGTAGCCAGATTGCTCACATGGCAAAAAAGTGAATTACATGATTAAATTAATATTTAAGCATATTTTAAAAATTGTAAGATTATTATAGGTTTAGAAAAGTTTTAAAAAATTACAGATTGCACCTTTAAAAATGTCACAGCCTCTTTGAAGAAATATTTTCCTTATATATATCCTTAAACAAGTATAATAATAATAATAATAATAATAATAATAATAATAATAAACTACCATTTGAATGAAATCATGACAAATACTACACATAAATATAATAAAATAAATTGTAAAAACTATCTCTATTCTACTTTCTACAAAATGTATTTTTATTAATAGTTTTATGAATTGATTATTAGCTAATATTTCTGAAATGTTGATAGTTTCATTGCAGTTGTACATATCTAAACACCGGCTGTCATCAGCCAATCAGAGCAAGCCTAAATGGGGTCCTAAATGACTGATAAAGCACAGCAGCCAATGGGAATAGAGAGGAGGCGGGGCATACAGCGGCTGCCGTTGTAAATAGTGCGAGTCTATTCCGTGTGAGCAAAAACAAACTAAATTACCAGCAAATGTTTACTACTGTTGTTCGCTTCCTAAAAGTTGTACACAGCTAAACGAGCCTCATTTATAAAAGTGGATAATGAACAAATTTATTCGTAAATTGTTATATAGTTTTTTGGGGCGTGGCTAAATGTAAATCAGCTGATTATGGCTGATTGGGGGGAAAAAAAAAAGCCTTTCTGAAATTGGTTCAGTTTTTCTTTACGTAAACATTTGCACACTTTACTAAAAAGACTGCTGAATGAAGCACAGTGTGCACGAGTGTGAGTGTGAGTGTGAGTGTGAACACACACCTGTCTCCGGTGAGGGGGAGAATGACGTCTGCGCTCGAGGAGAACACGATAAACGAAACCCTCATCTTCGGGCTGCAAAATGAAAGCGTGTGGACGTTAGAGAGCGCGCCGCAGATAAACACATCAGCGTTAAACTCGGACTGACCTCCATCACGCAGCGTGTACACAGATTATATTTAAAACTATAACAATACTCTAGCGTGCACTGAAGCCGGGTAAATGACTACTGTGGTCATGTGGGGTTTAAGGCTTCACGTACAGTCTGCACACACACACACACACACACACACACACATATATACACACACACCATAAAATGTCTGATGTTAAACATAGTAATCTGTTATTAGGCTTATATTTAGTGCACATGTGCCCTCTGTGTGGTTTTGCTCCGTGGCTCTGAAGCTCCGGCCTGTTTTCATTAAAGAGTTCTCTCTGAAAAACAGAAAGCACTGAAGCTCTGACCTTACAAAGCGATTGGTTAGCTGCTCCACAAATTTATATATCTCCTGCCAGTTGGTGGACACACTGCCAGACCTGGAACGACACACACACACACACATAGTGTTTGGACTGCGAAGTAAACAGGTCCATAAAAGGGCTCCAGAGAGCTACAGGAGGCTACAGGAGGCTCAGGCCTCACCAAAACAAACGTGAAATAGATACAGAGGTGTGTGTGAGAGAGAGCAGGAAAAGAAAAAAAAGAGAGAGAATCTGGGTGACATCGATGAACGGATAGAGAGACGGTGACAAAGAGAAGAAAGAGAGAAACATGACGGAGGAATAAAGCTTCTTTGGAGAGTGAAAGGGTTCATTGCCTCCTAAATTGCTTCAGCGACAGAGAGCGATCGATAATAAGAGATAAAGACAGAGACGGAGACAAAGAAAAACAGTGACAACAAAGAATGAGAGAGAGTGTAAATAAAAAAGATTAAAAATAGAAGAGGGCAGAGCAAGAGAGGGAAAGATTTACTGAGAGAACAAGTGAGAGGAGAACAGAGATACAGTAAATAACGAGGGAGAAAGGAAGAAAAAGAGTGAGATGGGTAAGGAAGGAGACAGCAAGAGAGAGACAGAAAAACAGAGAGAGAGCATTCACTGTATTCATTATTATTATTATTATTATTATTATTATTATTATTATTATTGGCACATCTGTACAGTATGGAGGAGGATGGAGCAGGAGGGTGTGTACAGTATGGAGGAGGATGGAGCAGGAGCGTGTGTACAGTATGGAGGAGGATGGAGCAGGAGCGTGTGTATAGTATGGAGGAGGATGGAGCAGGAGTGTGTGTATAGTATGGAGGAGGATGGAGCAGGAGTGTGTGTAGAGTATGGAGGAGGATGGAGCAGCCACTCATCATACGACACTGTTATATGAGGAACACAAGCTCCTCCTGGACTCTCCACACCCTGATAGCCATCTGTTTAAAGCAGCAGGCTGACGAGCCTGAAATGCCACACGTTCCGTCTGTCTAATGTCACTGACACTTCAACCTTCAAGCACATAATAACACCACCACCGCTCATAACACCACCACCGCCGCTCATAACACCACTACCACCGCTCATAACACCACCACCACCGCTCATAACACCACCACCGCTCATAACACCACCACCACCGCTCATAACACCACCGCCGCTCATAACACCACCGCCGCTCATAACACCACCACCGCTCATAACAACACCACCGCTCATAACACCACCACCACCGCTCATAACACCACCGCTCATAACACCACCACCGCCGCTCATAACACCACCACCACCGCTCATAACAGCGTTACAGCCATCAAAGTTACACTGTTCCTATTAACCGTTCCCTCTTCTCTTATTAATCTAACAGGACGGAGTTCTCCTGTTCTCCTCTGCACTATTCAAAACCGTAAGTCATAAAAAAATCCGTTTGGCTTGTAATATGCATAAATATAAAACATATCATTTATGAAACACAGATGTGAACTTAAATAGTTTTGAAAATAATACAGTTTTCTTTTTTTCTTTTAATTAATGAAAGAAAAACCTCCCACTTCCCAATAACGAGGAAGGAATTTTAATCACTGCAGCGTTTAGATTAAGAGTCTGATTTTAACCAAAAGTCACCCTTTATTTAATAACAACAGCAACAACAACAACAACAACAACAATAATAATAATAATAATTAAAAGAAGAAGAAGAAACATTTTACATACAATATTTAACATATTAACATATTTCATTATCATTTGGCTTATAATATGCATAAACGTAATATATATATATATATATAATATAATAATGCAACATAGGTGGGAAATTCGTAATAATATAATTTTCTTTTAATTAATGCTAAAAAACAAAATTTGTCCCTCCAAATGATGAGCTCAGTAATGAATTTCAATCACTCCCTTTATTATTATTATTATTATTATTATTATTATTATTATTAATATTATTATTAAACAAATGTAATTAACATATTTCATTATCATTTGGCTTGTATTATGCATAAATATTTGTAAAAAATTATTTATGCACCACAGGTCTGAACATTAAAAGTTTTTAATAATATATTAGTAGTAGTGAAAGTATTATTAGTATTATAAACAAATTAATGAATATGTTACATTATTATTTGGCTTATAATAATAATAATAATAATAATAATAATAATAATAATAATAATAATATCATTAGTATTATTATTAGTAGTAGTAGTAGTGGTAGTATAAAAACATTAATGAATATTTTTATTATAATTTGGCTTGTAATAATAATAATAATAATAATAATAATAATAATAATAATATTATTATTATTATTATTATTAACAAATGTAATGAGGATATTTCGTTATCATTTGGCTTGTAATGTGCATAATAAACGTTAATTATTTTAATACTACATTATTATTATTATTATTATTATTATTATTAGAAAGTGGGCGTGGTTGCACTCACCTGTCCAGCACGAAGTATAAATCAAAAGCTCCATGGCAGGACCCGTCGTCTCCTGTACACACACACACACACACACACACGGCGAGCGCGCACAGGCGGAGGAACCGAACCGCGCGCATTTCTCGGACCGGAACACACCGGACGTGCACGTGCGCTTTGCAACAGTGCCAAAAAAAACCAAAAAAACAAACAAAAAAAAACCGGAAGAAGAACCCTACGGAACCCTATCAGCTCTCCGCAGTAAGCGACATGCTCTCAGTACTCAGGAATAAAGTCAGAGCTGCACCGAGCTGCGGTCCGACAGCGCGCGCTTCCATAATAACCCGGTTGCCATAGTTACCATGTTAATAAATTAATGAATATGTATAGGTTTTTGGAAAGTGGAAAAAATCTCTTCAAGCATGAAGCCTTTAATCCATTCTGGTTTCCTGCGTCCTACAGTCGGAGGCCTGAGCGCCAGCCAGCCGTGATTTCTGAGTGTGTGTGTGTGTGTGTGTGTGAAACCGCAAGACCGGCGCGCGCCGGGGGGGGGGCCCTTGGACTCACTGCGCATGCGCGAAAACAGCGCCCTCTGCCGTATTGCTAAACGTTTAACTTTAAATCTCTCTACATTTCCACACTTTTACTCTTAATTAATAATAATAATAATAATAATAATAATAATAATAATAATAATAAAAAGCCAGGATTTATGAATATTCACTCCTCCTTCTCAAACAGCCTCCTATCAGTGCCATTAAAGTTAAAGTCCGCCCTGAAACACATGAAATATGTGTCTGTTGAAAGGTTTCTGATGTGTTTAGTGATTCTGGTGCTAGTCTGATGGTTGCTGATGTTTCTCTGTTATTCCTGTGAGAAGTGTGAGAAGACAGCGCTGTTGCTAGCAATGCAGTTTAGTACAAGAAAAAAGAAAAAAAAAAGATCTCAAACATAAGGGACAACCGTCAAGTTTTGCTGTTTGCTTCTAAAAACATGACTTATGTTCATTTTCTAGTGATGTTCAGGGTCGTATCTGTAAGAAATCCAGTCTTGAATTGACGGAGACGTCGGTGCAAGCGCTGTTCTCAAAGCTCCATGATGCAGTGCAGCTATACGACGCTGAGTTACGGCATTATGGCAGCGTCTCGGCTTGGCTAGCGTGATGGCGTTTGACGCCGGTATTAGCATTAGCTTTCAAAGCTGATCTGTTTGAACGGATTGAGGATGAGGATGAGGAGGTGAGAGAGCTGGACAGGCTAAAGGACTAAAGCGCCGCTGCATCGCTCTCTTTAGATAGAGATGAAGCAAAGGCTAAATCCCGTTGCACCACTGTCTGCAGTGTGCAGTGTGCAGTCTGGGTAATGTAGGAAACTGTTAACCAAAGTCAAAATAGGAAACTTGTCCAGAATCAGAATTTCATTACAAAATAAATCTTTTGCACAATCGATGATGACAGAATGATTATAAATATTAAAATGCAAGTCATTCAGGGTGGATTTTTCCTTTTTTACGAAAGCAGCTAACACACCATTTAGCTGCTAGCAAACTAGATTCGTTGTGTTTTAATCACAAGTCAACACAAGTGGGATTTTATAGATTTATTTCTAGAACAGTGGCTGTATATCTAGATATGATTCTAAATATGATTCTCATCACTAACATCGGCTACGTTGATCAGTTAGCTAGCCTAGCACACGGGTTACGTGATTGATCCGATGCTAATCGCTTAGTGACATCACAAACCCATATGAAGCCCCGCCCTGAACCAGTTTTGAGAAATTCTGTGTTTTAAAAGGAAAATGTACATTTAGTAAATGTAGTAAATTTAGTACTATGTTCACATATTTGACCCAAAGCACCAAATGCATCATGTTTTTGCGTTCAAGGACGCTTTAAAGATTTCAGTCGACTCAGCACAACACAAGAGAGAAGTGAGAAGGGGAAAAAAAAACCTTGCCTTCCCCAAGCATGTGCAAACGTGTCCATCATTTAACAAAAAGGGAAATTCGAGAGGACAGAGGAAAGTGAGCTGAACAAATTATTCTGTTCTAGATATGCGTCTACGCTTTATCTTTGATACCATCATCATCCAAGGTCATGCCCAAGAACATAATGTCATGTTACTCGATCTTCCATCTCCTCGTTCTAATCTCTAACAATGACCTCAGTTACATCTGAGGAATTCTGCATTAGACTATCAAACTCCTCAGGAAGTGGTGCTGGTGTTAATCTGTATCCTGAAGGTTAGAATTTATGCATTTCGTATTGTTAAAGTATCTTTATACAACACCTCCAAGATTTTAATGTCTGTATTTCTGCAGATAGACATTTTTGTTTGAATTCCACTTTCTGGCACATTCCTGCGCTGGGAACGAGACGCTCTTTACACTCAGAAACAGGTGGAAGTGAAAGAGGGATTCATTTTGTGATGTAAATGCTCTTTTCACATTCCCACAAGAGGCTAAGGTGGATCAGTGAAAAGACCGACGTCGTGACAGCAGCGAGACCAGAATGATCAATGAGCACGGACATTCTTGGTGCCACTCAACACATTGCCATGACAGCCCTGTTCCTGACCTGGTTCTGGACTTTGAGTCCATCTTGTGTGAATCTATGCCACTGTGACACATTTAAAACATTTCTGGTAATTTAAGGAAATGTAGATTATATGCATGATATGAATAGCGTTCTATTATAATAATATAATAGCATATAGCAATTGGTGAGCCAGCCATGACCTGAAAAAAATGGTGAGCTAATTAGGCCCTGCAAAAAATAGCAAGCCAGTCAGAGCCTGAAAATGAAAAGGTAAACCAGCCAATGCCTGCTAAATATGGTGAACCAGCCAGGATATGCAAAAAAAATGGCAAGCCAGATTGGGCCTGGAAAAATGGTGAGCCAGCCAGAGTCTGTAAAAAATAGCAAGCAAGACAAGGCCTGAAAAAAAGGGCAAGCCAGGTAGGACATGCAAAACAGTGACCCAGCCAGGGCCTGTAAAAAATGGCCTACACAAAATGGTGAGCCAGCCAGGGTGTGCAAAAGTAGCAACCCGGACAGGACTGTAAAAATGGTGAGCCAGCCAGAGACCACACACACAAAAAAGTTAAGATCCAAGGTAGGACATGCAAAATGGTGAGCCAGCCATGTCCTGGAAAACAGTGAGCCAGGCAGATCCTGTCAAAATGATGACAAAAACCGGACTTCTTGTGAAAACTGGGATGAATTTACTGGTCGCACAATTGCACCATTTGTCCATGTAGTACACAATAACAGAAGGGAATTATTTATATTATTTATAATCGCACTATCCGTTGCACCCAGAAGAGGATGGGTTCCCTCTTGAGTCTGGTTCCTCTCAAGGTTTCTTCCTAAGATCGTCTCAGGGAGTTTTTCCTCACCACTGTCTCTGCCTCTGGCTCGCTCATTAGGGATAAATTCACATATTGACAATATGTTTTGAATCCATTTATTTCTGTAAAGCTGCTCTGTGACAATGTCCATTGTTAAAAGCGCTATACAAAGAAAACTGAATTGAATTAAATCTGACGACTGATAAGAGTTAGAGCTGCTTATGTGCTAAATGATTTAGTCTTAAGAGCTGTTCTGGGACCTTCCTAAGATATCTTAAAGGTTCATACAGACACACGAATAAGCATAGAAAGTTGACTTTTAAGTGAAAGGGGTGGGGCTAATTTCCTGAAATAAAGTAACTAGCAAGACCGATTACATGGCAATATTGCAAATCTGTGTATCAGGTACTATAGTATCTTTAAAATGATGTGATTGTTACAGGTCTAGAGACACTATCGAAACTCCAACTTCACCTTTCACAGAGTAAATACCTTCATTTATATAATCCAAAAAATAAATAACATGAACAGAACAGACCTCCGAGGCATAATTATATGTTTAGAGTTTCTTTATAAGGCAATGTTCAGATTATATACAGAAGGCCAGCAAATCCTTACAAAAACATTTAAATGACATAAAAACACACACACACAAAACATAGAAATATATTTTACAGCTTACACGGTGCAACAGAAGAGGTCAGCCAGCGACGGGCTCTTCATTTATCCGGATTATAGCGCTTATAACACTTCACTAAGCTTACACCAACTGCTTTACATGAGGTACATGAGATGAGATGAATATGTTTCTCTAATACGGAGATGATGCTGTGATGAGAATCCAGTCTCATTATTCGATATAGGGAAAATATTTTATGAACATTTTTCATAATAACAAAACGCTTCGTGCAGTGTTTCACTTCATTTCATTTCCTTTCAGTCAGGACCGACTCTCCCAATGCTCCCAAAACTCTACATCCTGCTGAGAGACGATCTGCAACACAGACAGAATACGACATCAGAAAAGAAGGTATTCATCTCAAATTTGTCCTCAGGTTATGGTTTAAATCTTAAAAGGAGCATTTAATAACAAGTAACGTAGCTAACAAGTAATGGAAGCTAACAGCCGCTAGCTTAGCGTTGTACTCATTAGTCTTGTAACACCACTTGCACATGAAATACTTCTGTATTTAAGAACGATCGCAAATAACTCCACCTTTGAAATTTAGGCCACGCCTCCTACCCGAATCTGATGTGATTCGGCTTCAACACGGAGGTACGACTTTTTTTTTTTCTTCTGGTTTGTGATGTCATAGTGTGTCAGAAACCAGCACCACCACATGCAACAAGAGCATGTGAAGATTTAGCAAACGTTCAACGCTAAACCGGTAGCTATGAATTTCCTTCTATGGTTTTTTATAAATTTATAACGTGTGAACACGTGATGCGAGTCCGCACCTGAGGGAGCGGCGCGTATCTCTCTCCAGGTTGTTTTCTGGTCCTTCACTCTCGTATGAGGCCAACTGCAGCTCTGAAACAGTCGCAAAGTCCGTCAGAATTGTCACGTTAACACGCTCATCCGAACACGTTATCGTTTCTATGGCAACACTGTATACACAGGGACTTGTACGGTGGACGTTACACGTAACCAAATTACAAAAACAGCTGATATGGTCAAGTTTATTTGTAAGGAGAATAAAGGTTTATGGAAGGAGTCTCCAGTGTCAGTGCTTTGTGACATAGGTAAAGCTGTAACTAAATTTTCCAACATCTTCAGGGTAAACACTAACAGTGCAAAATATAAAAAAATGGTGTCAGTCTTTTAATAATAAAAATATAATGGTTGGCAAATTTGCTGTTGTATAAGAGGAATAAAGTAGTTTATGCTGTCATAAGAAAATAATCAACTACGTAGTGGTAACAGTAACAGCGCTTCGTCACACCACCCTTTCGTAAAAAGCACACAGAGCGCTTTATTCTTTCCTTCTTTAGCTCTTCAGTAAGAAATGAATGAACTCTCACCATCGTCTGTGAACACGGACACGCTGATGAGGTACTGCAGAGCTTTTCTGTCTCTCTCAAACGGACAGATCACCTGCCTCCACGCCAGAAACTCACTCACTTGCTTGGCCAGCTCCCAGAATTTCTGTCCCCAGAAACAAGGTAATGAACTGCTGAAATCCGAAAATAAAATACATTTTTAAAAAATCTTAGAATTTTTGGACTAAACTTACCTCAAAGTTGATGTGTCCATTGGGCAGGCGACTGGCGCAGCCCTCGTTAAGGAAGTAGATGTCCTTAATGAACAAGCTGAAGAAAGGAATAACGATCTGAAAGAGAAGTAGATCAAGATACATGCTTCAACACTTAGAGTATTCTCCGAGCACTGGTCTCGCTAAATATGGTCTTGGTCTCGACCAGAAGTTTGTAAAAAAATAATGTCCGTGTTTTCTTTTATCATAAACAAAGTTTGACGAGAAGTCATTTCCTCTTTTAGGAAACATTCTGATCAACGGTAAAGCCAATGAATGAAGCCAGCTGGAAAAAGCGCAGGAGTCGCGGCGACACGAGCGGCGTTGTTCACGCGATCGCTGTGTACCTCATGTACATCTGGAGGATTAAAAGAACGTCCACGTCACAGCCAAAACATCCCTGATCATCTGGATTCCACGTTGAACTGTAAAATGTTTGGCGATTTCACACACGGCGACGTTAAATACACCGACGAGCTCCGTTTCTCTAAATCTTTCCGCTGTCGTCGTGATTGTCGTCATGACCTGCAGCTCAAATCGAAAACTCTGACCTTACATTCAGAAGTGTTTACAGAACTTCTGTTGGTTTGAAGGCTACATCGCTGCCAATACTCTTTACGTTGGTATCCAGCACGCGGATGTGTAGCGTTAATTTGTGAGGACGTGCACAATCGTTGTGCCAAAAGTCCGCAGGATCCACGCGGCAGTATAATTGAGACTAAACGCTCGGCCCCAAAAAGGATTTCAGCGATTCGCGTCTCGATCGTGACTCAATCTTGACTTAATTTGGCCTCGATACCGATTTGGCTTCAACTAGTCCTGGTCTTGGGCTTGAAAACAGTGAACGTGACTACAGTCCTATTATTATTATTATTCGTGCTGTCATATTTCTTTTACATGATCTATTAATTACTGTATTTTGAGATATAAATTTTTAACATCAAGTCAGCTGTATCCAGTCAGGTTGTCATTATTTAAAAAAAAGATCCACAATGACTTAATTTTTCACAATATTGATCTTATATCATAACATCGCCCAGCCCTAACTGCCATTCCCATTCAAACACCTCTACAGTGCTCCTCATTCTGAAACGTGTCCCCAAAACTCCACCAGGAATCCTGAGTGTGTGTGTGTGTGTGTGTGTGTGTGTTAGTTAACCCATGTTTAATGAGTAAAACCTACCTTTTCTCTGGTGGTGTGAGCCGTAGCTGATCTCTGAGTGGCTCCTCGCAGTGCAGTGCGGTAGCTGTAGAAGTTATTGGATGGATCCATTTGATGCTAAAATAACGACACACACCAAACCTAAGATTAAAAACCACAACAACAACAACAACAACAACAACAACAACAAAAAAAAAAACAATGATCTGTGACTGCAATTCAGACCACAAAATGGCGTCTCACCTCCAGGATCTCGAACTTGTCCGTGTTGACTTTGCCCCAGGTTTTCTTCAGCCTGGACACGGGACTCATGTTCATCCCAGCTGTGAAAATAATTCCAGTTTAATATATTATTACACAGGTTTTATTACATGTTTATAAGCATCCAGGTATGACGTAATAAAGCATCACTCACTGATTATGGCCATTAAGGAGTTAAAGTTGCCGATGTTGAAGCATTCCCGAGCCACGTCGATGAAAAACTCCAACACTCGAGCTCTGTGCTTCTTCTTCACTGGCTAAACCACACACACACACACACACACACACACACACACACACACACACACACACACACACAGCAGAGGGCGCCACAGCGTTAATAACAGCAGAGACAAAAAAGGAGGTGGAGATTTCTGAGAAATGATGCCGCGAACTCGTTTTGGCAAAACGTTACTGAAAAAAAAAAAATCGCTCCGATATCAACACCACGTCTTGTTCGTGATGGTTTTCACACAAAAATGCTCACCAAGCAGATTTCTGTGGCCACCAGGTAACTGAGCCGATTAAACCACTCGACGTAAGCTTCCAGATTACTGACTCTCCTTTTGCTGAAAAAACTCTGGGGAAAAAAAAAAAAAAACACAACATTTTCAGGTTATTTCACAATAATATAATCATGTCAGGAGACAACGTCTCGAGTGAATGAAGGAATGAATCAATCAACAAATACGGAATAAAAGAAAGAAATTAAATACAGTTACATAAATATACCAGGATCCAAAATTCCCCTCTTGATGCACCTCTATTTAAATAACCTGAATAACTACGCTAATCTGCGGTTTGTGCGTAATTATCCCCTTCTGGAGCCGAGACGTGATCTAAGAAGCCGTGTTCAGACCATTAAAGACTCGCTGAGTCACTCACACTCACTTCGAGGATTTTTTTCTAAACACATAATCCATGTGTGGAGGAGAGAAAAATAATAAATAATAATAAAAAAAAATTCACCTTATGGTTATCAGCAGGTCTTTTCTGAACAAACGCCTGGACGAACTCCTCAGGGCCGATGTAACCGAGTCTCTCCTGTAAGTAACACACAACAAACCCATCAGAATCCTCCGCTCTGATTGGTCAGAAAGTGTTGCTTCATTCTGACAGCAGTGCGGACGCAAACCTTTATGTTATCTTCTAACACGGTTATGGTTTCTATAGCAACAGCTCATTCACTGGGACTTGTACAGCGGACGCTCCACATGAACGGGTAAAAAAAAAAAAAACTGTTTTCTGTAAGGAGACGTTTATTTAACGTTTATGGAAGGAGTCTCCAGTGTTAGTGCTTTGTACCAGTCAGAGGTAAAGAGGCGAGTATTTTTTACAACACTGTAAAGATCGATTTTTATCGTATTCGTAATATTAATCCTGTGTTAAACTCGGAATAAACTCGGACTTCTGACGTAATTTCGAATTCTTTTAGTTTTACTAACAGCACCCCCGACTGTTACAGCGCAGTTCAGTTTTTGTCCTGTTAGTGTTGCCGATGTATACTATAGTTCAAACATGCAGGTTTTCATTAATGCGATAATATTAAGCTAACGTTAGCACGCCATCCCATAATCCCTGCATGAGTCTCGGTATCTGACACCATGGGAATAACCGCAGGATGATGACGCTCTCACTTCTCCTCACTCACCATCTCGATGTGTGTGAGCTGCTGAGCGAGGATGAACGGGTCGTCACACACGTTCAGAATACACTCCTCCCTGCGCACGTGCTGCTTCGCCTTCAGAGCAGACGGTTTCTCCGCCGCCGTCGCCGCCGCCGCCGCCGCCGCCGCGACCGCCGCGCTGGACGTCGCCAGAGACTCCTCGTACTGTCCCAGGATGGTGAGTTTGCGCAGAAGTCGCTGGATCAGACGCTGCATCGCTCTCCGAGACAACTGCAGAACGTCAGAAGGAAAGTGAGGACCTTATTTATGCTAACAGCAACCTACACAGGTAGCAGGATAGAGTGTGAGTGAGGAAGCTTGAGAACTCTAAGAGCTCGGACACGAAAAAATCTCGTCAGGCAGAAACAGAAGTATGAAATAAAACACCTTGGGACTGGCTGATCTAGGAAAATAATCAACAGGGTACAGTTACCATCCTAACGCTGGTTATTTTCCTTTAACGCCACGTCCTGAGGTTTTTTTAAAATCCTTCCTGCTTTATATCACAGCAATTCTGCAACAATTACAATTTTCAGTTTATTAAACACCACCACATCATACTTTTTATCCGTTTGTAGCTACCTTTAATTTGTGTAAACGAGTTCCCGATCTCACTTACGTTATAGCAGCTATAAACAGTCGCTCCCTCACCAGCCTCTCTCTTTTTTTCTCTCTCTCTCTTGTCATGTTACAGAGAAACCCGCAAAACGCAAACTCCTCTGTCCTGAAGAACAAACTTACAGCTTTAAGTCTGACACTGGAGACTCCTTCCATAAGTGTAAAATAAAAATATATTCTCTTTTACAGAAAACTTCACCATATCAATCATCATACACCTTTTTTTTTTTTTTACTCTGGCTATGCTGAGTGTCCGTGCGTTTTATTTTAATCGACACTTTCTGACCAATCAAGATCCAGAAAATATAAATTACATTACTTTTCTGAAATATCACACATACGGTCATAATCGCTGATGTAACCAAACGTCTTCGCACCACTGTTCGCGTGTCTCGAGGCTCTCGGATAAAACCTCTGTCCGCTCGACTCTAACACACGAGCGCACAGACGTCTGACTGGCTGCGTTGCTAAGCGACAGTCTTAGTAAGACAGAGTGTGAGAGAGACCTTGATTTCAAGTCTGTATGAAAAGATAACGATGTCATCACCGTATGAGAGAGATGACATCATCTTTAGCGGTCAGAAATGAAAGCGGTGGCGCTGACCTCATCCCCGAAAGCCAGCCGGTGCGTCATCTCCTTCAGGCTGCGCATCATGCGCTCGTCCCGGAAGTCGTACGGAAACGTCTCCGTCCACTCGGTGAGGAGCTGCACGATCTTCGGCGCGATGTCACGGATTCGCTTCTGTTACAAGCAAAATGGGAAAGAATTTTTATTAAAAAAAAGAACATACAAGAGAAAGTAAAAAAAAAGGAACGTCTTTAAGCGTTTTATTCCTCTTATAGCTCCCAACAATTTGCAAATTGCCAACAGTTACGTTGTTTTTAAATTAAAGGACAACATATCATACTTTTTATCCATTTATAGCTACATCTAATGTTGTGAAATGTCCATGAAATTTATTTTTCCTTCTGATTTTTGGCAGAAATTTTAAAAAATAAATAAAATAATATTCAGAAATCGTGATTCTTTCCTCATAGGCCAATCAAATTCTGACAAATAAAACCAAAGCCCCGCCCACACGATTATGTCGTTTCATATTTCAGTCATCAGAAATACACTTGACGTTTCACATTGTCTTTAGTGTTTAATGTAAATCAAGGGGTCTCGATCGAATGATCTGTGGCCAAGAACACTTTCATAACTTTGAATATTCAAATATTAGACACTAGTTTAATGCCATCATTTTTTGACAATGATAAAAATATAAGTTCAAAATATTTTAGGCTATATGAACAGAAATTTCCCTCATTTGTTTTTGAATAAAACTGCAGTTAGAATGAGGTCGAGATTGTTTATAATTGTTAGTAAATTACGCTAAAGATGCTACGACGACAATTTATTATATTGATAGTGATTTCAAAGTGAATTCAATGATAAAATAAATGAAATACACTCACGGATGCATTTGTTAGTATAAGAGCGCTGAAATAAACATGCTTATATTTATGCATGGACTATATTTATGTAATAACACCGATACTGGCTTGTTCTTACGAGTACGTGATATTTTCACCTTATCAATCTGAGGGTCTCCGACTCGGTGGTGCTCCACACACAAGTAACACACTCTGGACATGAGCTCGAACGGATGCAGGAAGAGACGCGAGCTCAGGAGGAAGGTGAAGATGTACGACCTCTGAAAAACAGCAAAAACAAAGAAGTGTTAAACATGTAAAGGTTGAAGATAACAAAATAAAAACTGAAAACATAACTATGGGTGGATGAAGATTAGCGATTCCTCAACGCATCATGGTTCTGCGCTGTAAACAAAAACGACACAAGCTTTGAATTGGGCGAGAATGCTACCGAAATAAGTCGAGTACCAAATGTACATGAAAAATAAACACATTGACTGCTACAACACGAATATTCATCAATGTTTAACTCTTTCTGAGATTTAACCAGCAAAAGGTAAAGTACCAAAAACTATAAAATCAATGATTTGTAATTAAAATTGAAAACAAAGGTAAATCAAAAAAACCAAACAAATCAACAAATCAACAAACAAACAAACAGAACGGATTTCCCTGTCCAATCAGTGACTTGTTATTGTGAGTATTGATGAAATCGGAGACCGTT
>JAKKZJ010000017.1:21560324-21570908 GCA_033441845.1 Pangasius mekongensis | reverse complement strand
AATGAATGAATAATATTTTGGAGGGAATAAAGTCCCTTTCTGCTGATTTTTGTGACAATAATTTCAGTTTTTGGATTTAAAAAAACGCGAATTAATTTTTTTATGTTTGTTTCTCTTTAATCCACACGTTTCAGATCCGAAGATTAAAAACGGTCGTCACAAAGCATTAAGTTTGGTGTTGTTTTTGCGTGCATGTTTTGGGGGTCACCGTGAAGTCGTAACCTCCTCGCAGATGCAACCCGTGTTTGTGATTAAGCGATCCTGGCGCTTTGCTGAACGTGCAGCGTTGTCAGTCTTCACAAACGTTTTGTATTCCTGTCGTTTTTTTTTTCTTTCTCTCCACACGCTACATGCTAAACTGTTTCCTGAAACCAAAGCTCTTAAACTTTCCCTTTGCTAAAAATAATTGCGTATACAACCTTTTTTCGGTAAATACGTAAATTAAACAAGTAGCGTATTGAATTCTTTGCCGCATTGTAGTACCGAAATTTTTGTTTTTGTTATGTATAATGTGTTATTAATGTACATAAGAACAAGGCTTACCGTTCTCTCTTTTTTGTTTTGATCGCAAACAGACCTCTCGAATGCAGCAAGGTCGCGATACTGAGACGCATTATAAACTAGTTACGCTTGCGTTATTAACATAATCCTGTGTGACATCACTGCGAGAGGTAAAACTCACACTGTTATATGTGCTTGAGTCATATTTTCAAAGCGTACGGCGGTAAGTGCTATGAAGCACCACGTGGCCAGGGCAGGTATTGAATTACAAGCTCATGGAAACTGCTAGAATCGTTTTGAAATGAAATGCTCTTCTTCCTGTTCCTTAGTGTTATTAACGACAATACCGCAATATATCTGGAAAATAATATAAAATAATTTCGGATGTTTTAGAGCTGTCTTTTAATGTTATTAACAACGATACAGTGATACATCTAGAAAAAAAAAGAATCTGGTGTTTCAGAGCTATCTTTTGGTGTTAGAGACAGCAATATGATCATATATCCAGAAGATAAAAAAAGTTGGACAGACAAAGACGTGTTGTTGTTGTTGTTGTTGTTGTTGTTGTTGTTGTTGCTGCGGGAAACTAAAGACTGTAAAGTGGTTTGTTTTGAGTCGAATGCGTCACATGACTGCGTCACATGACTAAAAATACGTCATTGTTTTTGAATATCTCCGTTTTCTCAGTCCACACTACAACAAGAAAACAGCGTTTTCAAGTTTACCGACTTGGGAGGGCGTTTGAGAAAATCGAAAGCTCCGTTGAGAACGTAGAGAAAAAGACGCGTTTTCAGGTTTATCCGGAATAATGTGGACGTAGCCTTGGTTTCCTGGACAACAATACCATAATTTTTCTAGAAACAAAAAAAATTCTGGTGTTTCAGAGCCGTCCTTTAGTGTTATGGACAAGGGTAAGAGAATATGTCTATAAAAAAAGTTTTGGAGATATTCTGGTTTTAGTTTTACGCATCTGGAAGAACTATGAAAGTGTTTTTTTTTTTTGTTTTTTTTTTTTTGGGACATCTGACTTTTACTAGTTTTGCGATCGCTCTCCAGAACGTATAGGTTTGTTTAGATCGGGCAGGGGGGTGTGGCACGGCGTATCTCGAACGCTATTGGCCAGATTCAACACACCGTCACTCTGACTTCTCGTTTCGAAAGGAAATACTTACGGAATCACGTTACGGCTGTCGAAGTGATCACGCGTAATCTTGTCGGATCATACGATGAAGATTCTCTAACGATAAACGTACGATTGAGGAAAATTTTTTCCGTCATCAATCGAAGTGATCCGGAAATCAGCTTGTGCAGAAAACGGAGTTGCGTAAACATGGACAAAGTGAGCTTGACGTCATAAGGAGAGATTTCTGTCCACGTTTCGTTCATCGCCATTGACACTAGCGTACGTGTAGCTGTCTTGTAAGTTTGCCGTCATCCTATTGGTGGATTCTAGACCAGGATTTGTAGCAACGTTCACACCGACATTTTAATCAAATTCATGTTTCCGATAACGGCAGATCTTTGTCCTCGGCCACTTTCGGTCACAGCAGGACTAAATCGGTTTCTTAACACGCGAAGACGTTTTAACTGAATTAACGTAAAGCCTAAGAGTCCTTTTACGATGTGTGACTTTTGTCCGAGACGGCGTGTACACGGGAAACACTGTGGAAACATGCGGATTATTAATTAACAACTTCCGAGTCCGGATACATTTACAAAACAAACCGGCAGCTTTGTGGCTTCTGTACTTCAGCACATTGTCACTAGCGTTCTCGAAATAGAAGCGTTTCCTCAAGGAAGACGACCTGGACGTTCCGGCCTCTAACCAGCGGCAGCTGATCGAGGGTCATAGCGTGCTCGAGTGTCCGTGTCTGCAGAAACGCTGAGCGAGGACAGAAATTTCTGCTTTGCTTTGGGATTTTCCCTGATTAATGTCTCGTGTCTTCCTGGGAGGTGGAGTATTAAATAAATCGATTATTTATTTACTGTCTGCTGAATGTCACCTTGTGACAGAACACATTTTCAGGTTGCTTAAAGATCAGGTGTAAACATGACGGTATAAGAGGTGACATTTCTCCACTGCGTCACCTATTTGTGTTATTTATTTGTGTTTTTTTTTTTTTTTTTTTTTTTTTTTTTTTTAGATAAAATGAGCGAGTCCCGAATTTTTAATCATGAAGCCTCTTGTGTTTGTGCCCCTAAAAATTACGACCTAAAACGTTTATTTATTTATTTTATAACACACGCTGTGACTCTCTCATGTCTTTGTTTTTACGCTATAACGCTAGTTAAGTACAAAAAAAAAAAAAAAAAAACTCATTAAATCCTTCAAACCAGCAGCATTTTAATAAACACTGATTTTATACCATGCATGCGGAAAGCGACGCTGAGATCCACGGGCGCTGTGATCATTTTCCAAGGCTAATAAATTGTATTTGATCGTATGTATATACGTTAATGCACGTTTATAATAATCTGACAATCCCGAACAATCAATTTAATAACACGATACATTTATACATTTAAAATTTATATCCGCAATTTATATATATATTCCTGTAAACATTCCTTGTGACATCGTTAAAAGTGCTACACAAATAGAGTTGAATTCGGAAAGTTTATTTTTGAAATGTGAAAAACATACTTTTGCGTAACAATAAGGAACGTAATGCTAGATAGATTTGTTAGCTAGCATTAACCCGATGGCAACAAACTCGCTAGTTCCGGATACATTTCATCAGTTGTTGCTTCTCTGCGATGGTTGTTGATGTAATCAGTTGTTATGTGTAAAGAATAACGCTGAACAAAACGTACGGTTATGTGAAAATAATGCACGACAAGGCGGCGTAATATTACAGTCTGGAGTGTGTTATTCCGCTTATACCACAGCAGTTTGCCAATGATTACGATGTTTAATTATCTCGCACATTTTAACGGTCGTGGTTAAGCGTTAATGTTTGTGGAACGTCCGAGAGACGAATTAGTTCCTGTTCTCCCTTACGTTAAAACTGCGATAAACAGTCGTTCCTTCACCAGCCTCTCTCTCTCTCTCTCTCTCTCTCTCTTTCTCAAAAAAATAAATAAATAAATAAAGCGTAGCTTGTGACGTTTTCACGAAACCAAAAACGTAAACTTTGGGAAACTTTGCAAAGTGACACCGTGACTGTCACAAAGCTCTGACACTGGAGACTCCTTCCATAAACGTTAAATAAACGTCACCACGTCAACAGTCATACGTTTTACTTTCCTAAACAGCACGTTTTTTAAAACCCGTTTATCGTTATGCTTAGATCACGTGTAGCGCCTGCCGTACAGGTCTCTGCGAATGAGCTGTTACTATGGAAACGATAACACGTTAATATACACCCCGTCGTTCGTTTTGCACCTGGAGCTAGTGTCCGAGCCGCGCTGTTCGTTATCCAGGATTAACGCGCGCCTCCTAACCAATCAGATTCGAGAATTCGACTCCGCTGTGGTACGAAGGTTTAGTAACAGGTAGAGATGTGTTGAAAATGAAGCAGCGAGAAAATGGACCCTCTGAAGATGAAAATAACGAGTCGGCTGTGAAGACAGGAAGATCAGACTGGAGCTAAAAACTGAGCCGAAGGTCTCGTCACATGAGCGTAGCCTTGAACAGGAAAGAGAGATGAAGTGTTTTCTTTGGAAATTTGCACCGTTTTGTTTTTCAGGAGGCCTGTCGGGAATCTTTCTCTGCTTTTTTTTTTTTTTTTTTCTCTCATTGTTTCTTGGTAGACGACTCATTTATGCTAATACATTTTTTCCCAATTCAGTTTAACCAACGAAAAAAAAAAAAAAAAAAAGCGCTGTGACTGGGTTTTCTCCATAGATACATTTCCCCATTTTGACGTCGTCGCTTTCGATTCGACTGTTTTTACAATTTGAACTTGTAGCATTGAACTTGTGCCACTATTGATGGACTAATGAGGGTTTCCACATCATATTTATTTTTCCCCTCCATTCCCACGTCACTTTGGACTCGTCACAACGCCGCCCGTGAAATTTTTTTCCACGTATTTTCAGCCTGCGTTCCTGACGCTCGTCTGCGTTACAGGTGGATGGGAAAAAAAAAAAAAAAACGTCCCGCGGTGTTCAGCAGGGTCTCAGCGTGAGTTTCCTTCCCGGTCGGATGGATTATAAGCCCCGGCCTGCGTTTGTTGGCACAGAGATGACTTCTGTTTTCTGTTTTCTCAGACGCTCCGAGTTTCCCTCACACTGCTAGTCACGTCGGTTTAATGGTATTTAGCATGGATTGTGTTATCGTCATGGACGGCTAACACTAGACTAGGCTTTGTTCATGGCTAGTTTTAGCTAGCTAATGGGTAAATGATTGGGATGCACCAAAAATAACGTAAAGTAAAGATTGCATGCGGTGTTCGGACGATCGGTGCTGAATATTTAGACCTTTCCGTGGTTTTTTTTGGGGTATTTTTGGCACACCGTTGTCACATGATCTGTTTTTTTTTTTTTAATTATGATACGTTCGTGACTTTTGTCTTAATATTCGTTAATCACGTGCCTCATGTTTCGATTATAAAATGATTGTGTGTGTCTTGTGAACGAATGAACCCCAGGACGGAATATCGTACCTCGGCTTCCTTCTTTTTTTTTTTTTTTTAAGACTGTCATGGCGCAGATCCTTAGCGATAAATGTTGCGATCAGAATCAGGACGAGTGCTCAAGGAGTTAGCTACGATGATTTTTCCGATGAATGCTAGCTCCTAGAGGAAACTCCCGATGTGGATGACTCGCAACGGTCTTTTTTTTTTCACCATTGTCCTGATAAAACCCCGAGGTATCTTCTTAAATGTTTCTTACTACTCATCTTCTCCGACGCCATTTCTTTGTCCTTTGTGTTTTGTGCTAGTTCAGGGATTAAATGAGTCAGGGATTAAAAGTCAAGAACATTTTATGTTACTGGCATTTAATAAAAGAATATAAAAAAATAAAGAATGCTACCCAGCACCAACTCATAAATTAAGACAAATAAAATTAGTCATTTAATTATGACAAAGGAAATGTTTACGCCGTAAACAAACGCCTCAGCTGATGGGAGATTTAGCGTTTGCTTATTATTATTATTATTATTATTATTATTATTATTATTATCAAATATCTTGCCAGAGAAGCGAGTCAAAATAACTTCCACTTCTGATTTTCTGCCTTTACCCTGATCGTTCATTTCGTGTTCACAGCTGTCTGTTCACTTTACCTTTTATGGAGTTTTGTGGGCGTCATTATATGCAAATGAGCCGTGTCGAAAACATGCCTTCGCACTTCACGCGTGATCAACAAACACACACGTGTACGAAGGAAAACAAATAGAAAACGGCGTTTCTGAAACTTTTGAGAGATTTTTACGTTAACGGCGTTCTCGAAATGATCTTTCCAAAGCCCTGTTCAGACTGGATTAGTTTTACACGATGAGGTAATTAACGTAATCGTTATCGGAATCATCTTTGGGAGTTTATTCTCGCCTACAGGTCATGTTACGGTCATGTGACCTACTAAATGAAGGCCACGCCCCCTACAACAAGCGCTTATAATAATAATAATAATAATAATAATAATAATAATAATAATAATATGCGTGGAAATGTACGCATATTGTCGTATCAATCAGAATTACTACAGACGTTTAGTGCCACACGCATCACCACAGATCTAAATCCCGCGGAAGGAGGAACCGTCAACGGCTTTGATCGTGTTGTTTACTTTTGTTTCGTAATAATTATTTACTTTCATTTTCACCGCCGGGCCTGTGTGTGTTAAAGTGGTTGATTAATATCGTTATACTCTCATGACGTTATGTTTTTTTAGACTCCGCTATCACACTTTTATACGCTTTAATAAATACGTTAAATATTACACGTTAAAACAACAGCGTTATGAGCGTTACGTCTGGGTTGTGATGGATCTTGATGGATCCTGTGCGTGTGAGGAATCCGACACGTCCGCACGTGTTTAGACACGTCCTCGCTGTGGTCAGAGTGAAGTGGAATCTCTCTCTCTCTCTGTCTCTCTCTCTCTCTCTCTCTCTCTCTCTCTCTGTCTTTCAGAAATGTCTCCTCGCAAAAAAAAAAAAGTCACCACATCAATTACATGTTTCTCTTTGTTAAACAACAGAACGCTTTTAAATCCGTTTATTAGTCTTAGATTACGTGGTGTTGCTTTCTTTCTTTCTTTCTTTCTTTTTTTCTTTCTTTCTTTCCTTCTTTCTTTCTTTTTTTCTTTGTACATTGTTGACATCTTGTCGGAATCTTTCTTTCTTTCGCTCTGACCGTTACAGAGCGCTGACACTGGAGACTCCTTCCATAAACGTTAAATAAACATTTACTCTCCTTACAGAAAATTTCAACGTATCAACAAACAACCACGAATGTTTTTTTTTTTTAAATCTGTTTTTCGCGGAGCGTCCGCCGGACGAGTCCCTGTGAATGAGCGTTACCGTAGAAACGATAACAAGCGCGTTGATATATAAACGTGTCATTCACGTTACACCTGGAACCGACGTCCGATTTGTGAAGTTTCACAAAAATAATGCGCAACTTCTGACCAATCGGATTCGAGAATTCAGCTTCGACAAATAATCGATTAATTGGCTTAAGGCTTTAATGAGTTCCTTCTACAATCTGAGACCTTAACTTCGTCATGCGTCTTGTTTTGTTTTGTTCGGGACGCTTCTATTTCCAGCGCTGTTATTCCATCCGCTAAACGCACGCGTTAAGGCTAAAGACACGTCTGGCGAACTTTTAAGATAAACGAACTTTGGGAAAGCTACTCACTCAGTCGTGACGTTCTGTAAACTTCAGAAAATCACTGTTTCTCCACACCTTCATTTTCTTTTCATCCATGTTTTCCTCACGGAGCGGTAAACCCCTTCCATGAAATGGGAAATGACTAGAGGTGGGGCGATATGACGAAAATATCATATCACTGTTCTCAAAGAAATTTCTACAATACACGATTTTGTTTTGTTTTTTTTCTCGTTTTTTTTTTTCCCCCTTAAAGAAACTACCAGCAAAACGGTAGTGTTGCTTTTTAAAAAAAAAAAAAAAAAAAAAAACAGGTTCGATGATGTTCTGTTTAATGCCCACAAAAGTAATTCTGTTTAAATTAGAAATTCTTAAGAATTATATTTATGAGAACATATTGCAAAAGAGAAGAACATTATCAGTTAAAAAAAAATTATTTAATTAATAAATAAATACATAAATAAAAAATATCATAGCTACATTATCTCAGAAAAAGCGTATTGGGACAATTTATCACGATATCGATATTGTATCATCGTATCGCCCATCCCTGCTTTTGAGTTCACGTTTAAATAAAAATAGATTTTATCATTCTGTTGTTCTAAACTCTTTATGGATTATGTAAAAACAAAAAATTATTTTATATATATATATATATTTATTTTAATCAGCGTAATGTTTTGTCAGGCGGTGACCGCCCCGTCCTCCAAACCTCCCGCTGATAAAATCAAATAAACAGCCGTGAGCGTCGTACCAGTTCCAAAACCAGTTCTCCTTTTGTGTGTGTTGTTTGTCCTCGGAGCCGTTGGTTTTTGCGGCGCTTTTTTTATTCCGGAGCCGTGTGGGTCGAGGTGCTCGGTGGGTGGCGAGTGCAGGACGTTCTGCTCGAGCAGCCCTGTAGTAGCTGCTGAGAGCCCGGGGGTAATGCGGGTCATTAGTGCCCTGTGTGAGCTTCTTGAGCTGCTCTTAGTGCTAATGGTGTGTTTAAAAAGCCGCGTAATCAGCTCGATCTCTTTAATACATGCTCTTGGGCCTTTGGGCTTTATTTAGACGACGCGGCAAGTCGGAAGTCAGGAGAAAGGAGTCTGTGTTGGAGAAACTGTTCAAACACGAGAGCGTGGTGCATTAGACACGACTCGGACAGAGTGACGCAGTGTGTTACGCAGCGTTTTTGTGTCCGCGCTAAGACCAACTTCGCTCAAATCGGCTAAGATCAAGTTATTAATTTCACAGCTTGTATTTTTTTCCTTTCTTTCTTTCTTTTCCAAAGGAGCAATTAGTGGCACTGTGTTGTGGAGCCTGAAACTAATGGCGTCCTGAAGTCCCAGGGATGGTAAAAATTTGCCCAGGGGCAGTAAAAATTGGCTTGGGGGCAATATAAGTAGGTACAGGGATGGGAAAAATAGGCCAGGGAGTGGTAAAAATTGGTCTGGGGGCAGTAGAAATAGGAACATGGATGGTAATATTGCCCTGGGTATGGTAATATTGGCCTAGGAGCAGTTGAAATTGCCCTGGGGGGTGGTAAGATTGCCCTGGGGGGTGGTAAAAGTGCCCCGGGGATGGTAAGATTGTAAAAGTGCCCCAGGGATGGTAGGATGGTAAGATTGCCCTGGGGGGTGGTAAGATTGCCCTGTGGGGTGCTAAAAGTGCCCCGGGGGTGGTAAAAGTGCCCTGGGGGTGGTAAGAGTGCCCCGGGGGTGGTAAAAGTGCCCTGGGGGTGGTAAGATGGTAAAAGTGCCCTGGGGTGGTAGAAATCTTGCCATCTCTAATAACAGCTGGTGTTCTTTCATGTGCGCGACTGATTTCAGTTTATTTAAACGCCGTTGTATTCAAACATCCAGTGGACTTCCTCTGAAGTGCAGTGACGAATGTGTTTAAAATAAGGATTTATTATGAAATAAATATCGTTGGTTTTAAGGATGAAATTTCGTAACGTGGCAACATGCGCTAACGATCTCACGTCGCTGGTTAAAACGTCATACGGACGCAATCAGCACAGGACAAACCTCTGTTACGGTTCAGGAGAAAGCACTCGTGTACTCAGTGAGACCTGTTCCTCCGAATCCGCTGTGGTTTCGTTTCGTAACGCTTCAGTTTCGAAATTCATCCGGCTTCAGAAATCCCGGGCAGCGTTTCACAACCCGTGTTAGTTTATGTAAAAAAAAAAAAAAACCCTGTTGGTTGGAGTCACTTTGCTGTGGAACTTTGACGGATTCCTCTCTAAACTATGCGATGAATCATCATGACGGCGCGATGCTGTTTTAAACTTCGTGTCTCCTTAATTACGCTAAATTCATACACGTAAGAAATAAAACACCGTGTGTTGTGCTGTTCTAGGAAAATAATCAACCCCGGGGTGGTGTGATGAAGCAGAGTTACTCGGAGGTTGATTATTTTCCTGTAACGGCTCTTCCGCAGGTGTGTTCTTCCTCTTATACGGCAGCAGTTTGCTACTGATTACCGTTTATAGTTTTATAATCCGTTTATAGTTGCGTTTAACGTTCTCACTTAGGCCAAGGCTTTAAAGTCTGACCAATCAGAATCCAGAATTCGTAAGCGCCATGGTATAAAATCACATGAATTGTGTCAGGGCTATTTATAACGTGATGTAGGTTCAGGTCTCTTCAGGCGAAAAAAATAAAAATAAACAGGGAGACTGGGCCAAGTAGGAGCGGTGACTGGAGCCGCGTCATTCCACACATGTTCCACTTCCGAGCTTTGATAAAGCAGGATATAGCCGTCAGGTCTCGGTCAGGGTGGCGGTGGAGGAGGTTGGATCGGACAGCGCTCCCTGTGGCCTTGGCCAGCTCACCCAAGGGCATGCTGGGAAAACAGGGATCGTCTAAATGCCCAAACAGGATGTCATTCAAAAACCGGCCTCTGTTGTGAAAGGTGGGAACAGGGTGGGAATTGGTCACGATTTAGGAAAACAAAAGAGCCGCTTCCTGTACCTCTACGAACTCCCAGGCGACGGGATTTATTGGGTCTCACGGTGACAGGCCGACTCCCGTCACGATTGTTAGCCGTGTTCGTCAGTGGACGTATTGTTAGGATGGAAAGTGGGTTTTATTTATAAGAAATGGTCTGACGTAGGGGGTGTGTTAAAAAACATTTCAAATTCGAACAGATAAGTTTACAAACCTAGATCTGGTTAAAAAACGGAAAGGGAAATGGTTAAATAACTGGGAATGATAATGCATACTCCCTTTTGTGTGTGTGTGTTGTGTGTGTGAGTGTGTGTGAGAGTGAGTGAGTGAGTGAGTGAGTGAGTGAGTGAGTGAGTGTGTGTGTGTGTGTGTGTGTGTGTGTG
>JAKKZJ010000017.1:21496904-21532265 GCA_033441845.1 Pangasius mekongensis | reverse complement strand
GCTGCCCTTTTTTCTGTTTAAACCTAAGCAAAGGGTTGAACTGAATGCCATCATTTTAATTTACAACAGGCCACAATACAGCGTTATTCACTATTGCGCAATGTTTGAGTTTGAACTTTAATAAACAAAAAAGTCACATGGCACAGGCACATGAGCTATGCCTCCTTCACTGTGACTGATGGACACAGAAGCCACACCTCCTTTAATTGGACTGGCAGGTACAGAGGCCACACCTCCTACAATGGGAATGACAGGCACTGAAGCCATGCCTCCTTTACGTGGACTGTCTTTCCGAGGCCACTGATCTTTTCTTTGCACTGTAGGGCACAGAGGCCACACCTCCTTCAGAGGAACTGACCTGCACAGAGACCACACCCCCTTCTCTGGGAATGACGGGCACTCTAACCATGCTTTGTCAACTCGGAGTGGCTTTTACAGAGGCCACTCCTCTTTTCTTTGGACTGAAGGGCACAGAGGCCACACCTCCTTCACTTGAACCAATAGGCAGGGACCAGAGACCTTTACTTGAACTGATGCCTCCTTTACAGTGACTGACCTGTGGAAAGACACAAAGGCCACACCTTCTTCCCTCAGACTGACTGGTGCACAGGCTACACCACCTGTGTTAGGATAGACTGGCTCTGAGACCATGCCTCCATCACTGGGACACGTGGGCAGAGAGGCCATGCCTTGTTTACTTGGACTGACATTCACAGAGGCTGCACTGCCTTTACTTGGATAGATTGTCACATAGGCCACGCCTCCTTCACTGCTACAGATGGGCACAGAGGCTGCTCCTCTTTTATTAAGACTTATAGCTAATAAGGCCACACCTCCTTCACAGCGACTAACAGGCACAGAGGCCACACCTCCTTTACTGAGACTGATGGCTACTATGGTCACATGACCTTCACTGTGTTTGAAAGCTAAATAATCTACGCCTCCATCACTGGGACTGGTGGACACGGAGGCCATGCTTCGTTTGCTGGGATTGACCGGCACAGAGGCCACGCCTCCTTCATCGTATAGGGCACAAAGTTGCTATTGAGTTTCATTTGATACTGATTCAAATGTGTTTATTCATATTCTGAATATTGAGATATCACCTTCTTTTAAAATCAATAAACCCTAGTTTTAAATCAATTCACCCTAGTCCCTAATCAATACACCATAGGTTTAGCATGTTTAAGATGAAAACCTAGCAGTCCCAGTTTGATTGACGGGTGTCTGTGCCATTGGTTTGATTTTACTATGGCTGGGTGTTGCCTACTTGCTACAGGCATCAGGAAAACACTCCACTTGCTGTATTAGCAGATTTGTGGAACATATTCCTGAAGCATAATCCTCCCTCGGTTTTCTTTCTTTTTTTTTTTATCTCACCGGAGACCCCTCCAACCCCAACCCCAACTCACTCAAATATTTCATGTTTGCGATTCGCTCTCAGCAGGGAGTGGTGCGATATCAGATGGAGAGATCTCACACATTGCATGGCCACATCAGAAATGGCTCAGGGTTGTGGTCAGCGAGCCAGCACTACTCGATACTTAGAGATGGTAGATAGTGATGGATCGCGTGTCTAGCCCTGGGGACCATCTGATACTGGTCTGATTCCGGCGTGCGAGACGGGCCCGCAGGGCCACAGTTTCTGGAGTGGATGTCTTTTCTGCTTGCCTTTATTTTGACGAGTTAACCTAAAGTTAGGACATGTAAGTCATGTAAGGCCAGAGAAGGGAGAGCTGTCAGTAGATCTCCTCCACTTTCCATATCTGAGTCCATATCTCAGAGTGGAAATGGAAGCACATTGTTTTCATTTTTTTTTTTTGTCAGTCATGATTACATTAGTTTTAGTTGGAGTACAACATACAGTATATTTGTTGGAATCACACAGATATGAGGAAATGCGTGTAAGGAAGTATAACTTTGTATTCATATCGCATATTGCTAATTTGGATAGACGTGGGCCAGTTCTTTCCTAGTCATCATGAAAGTTTTTTTTTTTTTTTTTTTTTTTACTGGACCATCTTGGACAAACTTACTTTGATTGGAAAATTGATTGAACCACTTATGATCCACTCAGGATCACTTATTACCACAGGTCTAGGTTCAATATTTCTGACTGAAGTTCATGTCCATATAGTCCTGTCTTCTCATCATCAATATATAATAGGCTAACATAGTCATGTAAAATATGAGAAATGGATCTGAATGGCATTATGGAAATATATCTACTGAACAACACAGATTTGATTTTTAAAGGTAACAAGTGTAGCTGATTGAATGGTATATGACATCAGCGCACCCGGCAACACCTCAAACACAACACATCAAAAGAATTGATGCATTTCATTAGGTTACTGGGATCTCGAAAATAGCTAAAACATATCTGCCTTGTTCACAAAATGTTAGCTTATTGCTGTATGGGATACATGGTTCTTCCCCAGAAAAGAGTGAGATGCTCCCTTCATGTGAGAAGGGAGATCTTGCCCCTGGTGGGAGAGTTTAACTATCATGGGATATGATTGAAAAGCGTGAAATTGACAAACGAATTGGGTCAGCGACAACGGTGTTACAGTCTCTGTACCAGTCTGTGGTGGTGAAACAGGAGCTCGGTTTGTGGACAAAGCCCTGTTTCCTGGTCAATCTTCATCCCTATCTTCAGATATGGTCACAATCTGTGAGTGGTTACTAAAAGAATAAGGCAAGTACAGCCAACAGAAATGAGATTCTCCCACGGGGTTACTTGACAACCTGGGAGAACCTCAGAGTAAAGCCGCTGCTCCTTCATATTGAGGTTGAGGTGGCTTGGGCACCTTAGAAGGATGTCTCCTGGTCAGCTTCTGGTAAAGATTTATCAGGGGCATTCTACTGGATGGAAATAATATATCTCATAATTGGCTTGGGAATGTCTGGGGTTCCCCTGAGAAGTGTTGGAATCTGTAGTCTGTGCTAGAGAAATCTAGACGGAAAGTCTGGAAGTGAAAGGAAAATGAATGGAAAACAAGTAGAACTCAATACCAATGCCATCGACATGGCTGCCTCTGCCGACATGTCTAGTTCTCCTCCTTAAAATATACCTAAAACATGAAGGAGGCTATTGATAAAAGACTGTTTCAGACATTTGACCTTGCTGTAACTTAACCTTCCAAAATCGAATCAGTTCATCCGCAAGGTACAGGTGATAATTCCATATAAATCCTACAAACATTCAACCATTTGTGCTTGAGATATCTCGCTAACCAGAATCTCAGACAGACGCACACGGACCGCACACAACACAGTGGCATAAAAAATGACAGAGGCATAAAAATGCATTTACAATTTTAATATCAATAGACAATAACAAAACCATGGTATCAGTGAGACAAAATGTCTGCCGAACCATTCTGATATCAGGAAGCTTTACTGGGTGTTGTCTTTTTGTGTAGCAGTCTTCAGTCTTGAGATTGATTTCTTCAAAAGGAAATGGTCTTTTAGGAAATGCAAGGAAATGTTACCAGGAGATGAGCCGGCCCGTTTGTGCTGAAACTTCGTCCTGGCCTTCTATTTGTCGCTACACTAAGTTGTCTCAATTACCAGTCGGCACGTTCAGTCTGGGTGCTCTGTATGTAAGCCGGCAGTCTGTGTGTGTGTGTGTGTGTGTGTGTGTGTGTGTGTGTGTGTGTGTGTGTGTCTGCGGTCATTTGACTGCGAGTCTGGCTGGCTGCTGAAGCTCACTATGGACAGGCTGAATTTACATGATCATCTTTTATTGCTGTCTGGAGGTCAGGAGAGGACAAGAGAATAGAAAAAGACCAGAGACAGCGATTCTTTTATTCAGAGAGGTCCTGGCCTTGGACCAAGCTTTATAGCCTGTATAACAAAGACAGAAATCTTATACGTTAAATATATTTATACCGTAATAATGTTGAATTCTTGAATCTGATTGGTCAGAAGGTGCTGATTAATGTACTCATTCTAATGCGTTATCATTTGTATAGTAACAGTTCGTTCACAGGGACTTGACCCGCTCCATGTAAATGGATTAAAAAAACGTGTAATTGATAATACGGCGAAGTTTTGCATAAGGAGACGTCTATTTAACGTTTGTGGAAGGAGCCCCATTGGCAGTGAAGGAGCCTTGTGACAGTCAGCAAGATGGAGTTATTTACTCTGTGTGGGCTCTTGGTAATGAGCTGTGTTTTCTTTTCTTATTAACTTCAAGAAGGAGGGGATAAAAAGGAGAGTGACTTTATAGCTGCTATAACCTAAGTGAAAACAGGAACTAACTTCATTCACAGACGTTCCCCAACGTTAACTCTAAATGGATAAAAAGTATAACTTGTCATTCTGTAATAAATAAAAACTGTGAGTATAAGAGGAACAACTGTAGCTCCGCTTCATCACACAACCCCATCATTGATTATTTTCCTCTAACAGCATGATATGGAGTTTTATAATTCTTACATTTATTTTGTAAATGGTTTAAATAAGAGCATTGTTTATTTTCGAGTTGGAAGACATGAACACGGGAAGACCTTATCTTGAAGAAGAAGAGGCCATACTGTTAAAATTATGACAGCTTTTGATCACCCCTCCAGCACGGCTTATCCAAAGCAGGAGTGATGGAGTAGAAGTGGATTTATTCTCTGCTTTTTCTGTCTGCCATCAGCCGTGGTGTTTTACGAGAACATTGGCAGGACAGTAAGTTTGGAAGCAGAGCTTCAGTAATGCCATCATCTTCTGCATGCTGTAACGTGCAACCGTGCAGATGATTCTGAACTCTGATTAAATGCCACAGATAGCTGAGCAGAAGAGAAACGTTCTCATGATTGTTGTTGCTGGAAGGTTGAAGACATGTAGTTTGGAGTTTGCTGGAAAAGACGAATTACAGCAGTTTTTACTGTGCTGTACGACGAACTGTTGCCTCTGGTTAATCTCTGTACTCACATAATATGCCAAAATATTAGGATTATAGTTGTTATATAAATTTATACCACAGGGTGTTTGAATTCTGGATTTTGATTGGTCAGAAGGTGTTGATTAATTTTCTCTGACAGTAGCGTAGGTTTATATTAATGTATGGTGGACGCTCCACATAAACAGATTACAAAACCTTTGTATTGGTTGATATGGTGATGTTTTCTGTAAGGAGATGTTTATTTATTTAACATGTATGGTATGAGTCAGCACTTTAGAACAGTCAGAGATAAAGCTGTAACTTTGTTTTTCCAGCATCTTCAGGACAAAAGAATTTATGCTTTGTGGTATAAGCTCTGTTTTTTTTTTGTTTGTTTTGTCTTATCGAGAGAGAAATAAGAGAGGCTGGCGAGGCAACAACGTTCCACAACATTAAATATAACTATAAAAGGACAAAAAGTACGACCTGTCATTCTTTAATTAATGAAAATTGTAACCGTCGGCAAATTGCTGTGGTGTAAAAGGAATAAAACACTTGCTCTTTATAGGAAGAGAATCAGCTTCAAGGTAGTTACAGTCACTTTGCTCATTCACTTTTCCCTGTTGTTGATTATTTTCCTATAACAGCACAGCACAGTGTTTTATTCCGTACATATACACTCCGATTTCTTCTGCTAATTATGTGTTGCGCATTGGACATGCAGAGGCTTTTTACTGTGAGTATATTCGGTGGTACTCTTTTGGTCCGATTTAGAATGGCTAGTTTGTGTTTGCTTGGTGAAGTGATTTTGAGATCACTCATACGGTTATGTGTGAAAGCGTTTCGCAGCACTTCCTCTCCCTCACTGCTGGTCACTGTCTTTAGAGCTGGTGTGAAGATGTGAGCATGTGTGAACAATGTGGGATATTAGGAATGCCTCACAAGGGAACGATTGCATTAAAAGTGAATAAAGCAACGCATTCTGGGCCTCAACAACCACATGAAAAATAACTTCTAATGGCTTCTCTCTGAGAAAAGATCACCCACAGCCCAGCTTGAGTGTGCTCCAAGGGACGGCTTTAATTTCCAAAAGGCCCGCTGAGAGTTGTGGTTAGTCTATTAATATTCATGATGGAACTGCAAATGTGTTTTTGTAGCTTTGCAAAATGGAAGAGAATTACTGTCCACATACGGGCCTCCAAATAAAGAAAGAAATGTCTCGCTGAATCAGGGATGGACAGATTGACGGTTGGATAGATAGATATATGGATGGGTGATTGGAAAGGTGGATGGATAGACAGATAGATGGTTGGACAAATGGATGGATCGATAAATGGATAGCGAGATGGACAAATAGATAGATGGTTGGATGGATAGATGTGATTTATTTTTGCAAAAAAAAAAAGAAAGAAATGTTTTTTTTTGACTGTTCATGTTGTAAGATCTGCAAACTGTTTGAATTTTACTTTAGAAACCTGTACAAATCCTGGATTCATGGAAATCTTTTGTAAACGTATCTAGCGTGACTTTCACACCAAGCTTTTATTAGGACGGGAGTGTGATTGAAGAGTGTGTGTGTCTGTGTGGATGACGGAGCAGACGGAGATGCTGATAGCCGCCGTGTGAATTCAGTCCGAGTCTCCTCCTTCATCTTCAGCGCTGGTGGTCAGACTGCACTCTGACGACCCAAACAACAGACTCGTTTGTTGTTTTCCCCTGGGGGCTCGGAATCCGCTCAGCCGACATTGGCATGGTTTCCTGCTCTGGGTGCCAAGGCCAGTGACTGATCAGCAGGATACACACACACACACACACGTATTCACTCTCCACTGTCTGGGTGTCTGTCTGGCTCTGCAGCCTTTCCTCCATCTCTCATGACATTTGCTATGGAGGAAAAAAAAAAAGATCAATGCCGCCTCTTTTCTTTTCACGCTCACTCTCTCAGGTTTCTTTAAGTGTACAAAATAAGCGCTCTGGGTTATTTCCTGTTTCATTTGGAAACTTCAAAGTGGAGGTTGCTTAGCTGCTGTGTCGTTTCAACCACATGTTCAAATGGCACACCAGCAGCAATATCATTTACACTGTTGTGTTAACCTTCACGCATTCCACGTAGGACCTCCACATTTTTTTTACAGAGTATACTACGAGTTATAACTCAACAATACAGCAAAGGTCTAGTTTTTCCCTAAATAAAAACCAATCAGTGTCTGGAATGATTGACAGTTGCATAGGTGTTGCCTATTCCCTGATATTAACTGATACCCCTCAGGAAGCCCTGCCCCTTTTTCCCCTTTTTATAGAAGCAATCTTTGGGCTGGTTCTGTTGTCTCGGTTACATTTTTTCAATTGAATGAGTTGTGACACAGGGTCCCTGCTTTCTGCCATGGTGAATGGAGAAAGTTTGAGTTTATTAATGTGAAATCTGCCAATTCAATCTGACAGAAAAATCTGATATAGCTAACATTACCAGTTACTAAAAAATTACCAGTTACCGTAAAATCCCGTATGTACACGCGCTCCAGTTTCTACTGCAGACAAGTGATGTGTGAAACAGCGATATATCGATAATATACTGAGTTTTTACCCCTCAGATATTATGCCTTCTGGGTTTGCATGTATTGAAACCTCATCCTTGTACTGAAGGAAAGTTCCTTGATGTATAGGCACTCTAACGCCTAGGGGTCTCGATAACTAAGGGCCCAGCATCTGAAACTCTACACTGCGGACTCTCAGTCTCTGGGGTAATTTACTATCACCGTCTGCTCCTTTTTGCCTTGTGGAAGTTGGTGGTGGAGGTGGTGTGCTCCATGATATCTTTTAAAAGGATTCTGATCCCTGCTTCACACACACACACACACACACGCACATATGCAGGCACAACCCTGTGACCTTGCTCCCCCGTGACCGATAGCGCTGGGTTGTGATTTAGAGCAATAATAAAATTACCACGTCTCTGGAAGTAGACAGGGCACCCGCAACATCTGGCTCTAATAGAGTTATGAGTGATGGAGATAGATGCCCAACACTAACTCGTGAGGCCGCAGAGTAGGAGGCTCCATGAAGCACCGACTGACCTGTTTTCCACTCTGTCTTTGCCATGATGTTGGCTTTACCAAAGCTGTGGATTGTTGTCTTACAACTTTTGACAGTTCTCATGTTTGAATTCTGTTCGTAGGGGGTTGCTGTCATGTGCTAACAATGAGCTAACTCCTCGTACTCGTCTCGTAGGGCAGTGGTTGCTCAGAGATTAAGGCATTGGGCTGCTGATTGTAAGGTTATGAGTTCAAATCCCAGCAGCACCGAGCAAATCAGCAAACCCTCGATGCTTGGTGTTAGTGCTCAGTGCTTGCTGAACTGAAGTGCTCTCTCTGATGTGTTTAAGTATCATTCAGTATTCGTACTTCGATCAGTATTAGTATTGATGCAGCCTCACAGTATTTACCTAAAATTTAAAGAAGGAATCCACATGGCCAGCAGCACTGATTTCTTCTCCTCCTCCCATCCCACAGGCCGTGTCTTAAGCAGCATCACATTTTTGGATTTTCTCTCTAATTGCCAATAAAGTCCATTACACCACACAATGCACTGCATTCACTTGCCCATTTTTAAACAAAAGCTACACCACGTAATGAGCTTTATGTAACTTTATATAACTTGTTGACTACATTGGACTCCACATTGTCCAAACTTTCTGAGAAAAACCTGGAAAACTGCTCATTGCCATCAGGCGCCATCTATTGAAGAATGTCTCTCAGGAAGTTGGAATTCTTCTCTCTCGCCTGTCGTGAAAGCTGCGTTTGAGACATGCACACAAAGGCCATGTTGTGTTGTGAAGGAGGGTGAACTGTGACAGGACTGTCTGTCTGGCCCAGAGAGAAAGCGAGCCGACCCAGACGCTATTGTTCGCCCGTGGCGGGCAGCCTGACTCGGCCATTCTGCGCAGAGTGAGAGAGGTCATCGCTCGAACCATGTGGATTGGCTCTGCCTGTGCTGTGGCTGCGGTGCCCAGAACCACCCGCATAGACGCCGGGTGGACCTGTGGCCTAAAGTAATGACAAAAAAGTGGAAAAAGCTAGAAGTGAGTAAGCCAATGTGCATAAGACTTTGAAATTTAGTGAATTTAAAAAGTTACTCTTGCTGACCTGTAGTCAGTTGCCAAGACATAAAAGCGTGTGAATCCAAACTCATGCTACCCTTATGACAACTGGGAACTTTGGGAACTTTGGATTTTCTGACACTGAGGTAACTACTGTCCATTTTAGAATATTCAGCCAGCCTCAAATGATTGAGGTTTGAACATTCACAGGATGCGAGCACTTGTCTGGCTTGGGTGTGAGTAAAAACAGTCTTAAATAGCTTTTTAAAAACGCAAGAATTTGATTTGATAGTGGTTGTAGGATGTAGGCTACAGTATTTCTGTGTTAGTAGTCTTGGGAGGGAAAAAATATCCTTTACAAATAGAAACTCGTCTGCTTAGGAGATATAAAATTCTACTACTACTTGTTCTTTTTTTGCACCATGTTGAAACGGCGCCATGAAATTACAACTTGCAAGACTCTGAGCTTCCCAGAAAGTATGAGTTGAAAGTTCAACAACAATTCAAATGGATTTTTATGAAAAGCTGGAAGTGGCAGCACAGTGTGTCTTCTCACAGCTCCATGGTTCCCGGTTTAATCCTGACCTCTGAGTCAGTTTACTGTGAGTTTCTGTGCCTGTTCTCCCCATGTTTGTGTGGGTTTCCTCTGGATTCCCCGGTTATTCCTCCCATCTTTGAAAAACATTCCAGTCGGTTGATTAGCCGTGTTAAATTGTCCCTGTGTGTGAACATATGTGGCATATATTCCCTCCTCATGCCTGGAGTTCTCAGGATAAGCTCTGGATCGAGCACAATTGCGACCATGAAATATGAAAATCTTGCATAAAATACTTTAACCCTCCGATGATCAAAAGGTCCTTGTGTATCGAGTGATTTTAAAACTTACAATTCACAAATAAAAACTCGCCTGCTTAGGAGGCTTAAAACACTACTATTTTTTGTTTCTTTATCTGCACTATGGACGGCACTAGGCTCGTCAGATATGACAGTTTAAGCATCTCTACATGGTATAACACCGCCACAATGTCCAATGTTACTCTCATTATATTATATTACCGTTCCTGACAATCTTTACGCATTTTGACGTCAGTGTGCACGTATGAGTTATCAATTAAAAAATGTGCCCCCAATGATCTGAGGCAATCAAATCTGGTTTCGAATATGGAACGATTGTCACAGGTGTTTTAAGCTCTTATATTAAACAACACAGCCTGGAAACAACACAGCCTGGAAACCCTGCCCCCTTTCCCGATTTTGCTTACTTTCAAGGGCTTTCAAGACTAACATCGAGATGGCGTCATGGAACTGGCGTTACATCTCCAACAAATCAGTGCCTTTAGGGGAGAGAAGGGAATTACAAGTTAAAGAACCATACAGATGTACTATATGATCAAATGTATGTGGACACCTGACCATCACACCCATATGTGGTTCTTCTCCAAACTGCTGCAATAAAGTTGGAAGACCACAATTGTATAGAATGTCTTTGTATGCTGCAGCATTACAGTTTCCCTTCACTGGAGTTAAGGCCTCCTCGCCTGACCTCACTAATGCCCTTGTGGCTGAATGAACACAAATCCCCACAGCCACGCTCCAAAATGTACACGAACTTTTTGGCCTTGCAATATATGATGGTGTGCTGGAGAGAGCTCAGCCTGCAGTCTGCACATAACCAGCTGCCTTCGGGGAGAAGTCGGACCCCAGGCTTGGATGGAGAATTCCACACTGTTATCTGTGGGTTTCATTAACCTTTTAACGTCAGGTGTTTTTCCAAATGAATGATAGCAACTGCTTCCTCCAGACATGATCTGAAAAACTGGATTGCATGTCCCATTTGAGACTTCCCAGCTTCTTTAAATGCATCAGGCAGCTATCACTCTGGTCAATTAGATGTATTTAAACTAATTTAATTTACATGTCTTAGGAGCATGTCTAAATAGCAGGAGTTTGGATGTGTCTGTCTACGTGTCTGAAAACACGTCAGGTTATTTTTTGTGAGCATGCGAAACGGAGCAAGAGAGAAACTGGGTCAGTATGTAAGGAATTCTTTCCCAAAAATGCCAATGCTGCAACAAATCTGTGCCGTCTACCAGGAGTAAGTTGGAGTCCTGAAAATTGGATCGTGCTAACTCGTGCCACTAGCTTCCGTTCATATATGTCGGAATTAACAATTCTGTCTGAAGTGCACAGAAACGTTTTCGCCACATGGATGTAGCTTGTAGGAGTGTTATGTGAAGCATGTGGCTCCAGGCTCTGTGAAGTGTAGGAAAAGGTATGTGAAAATCCAGTCGACTTTCCCCATAATGTGTTTTTAATGTTCTGGGACGAGGGCCTTGAATAACTGTCTGAATGAGTTATGAACGTTCCAGACATCACTGTAACTCAAACACTTTGTTATGTAACAGCACACTGTCATGCATCATGCTGGTATTACTTATCACTGCTTTGTGGAGGTTTTGTTTTTTCTCAATCAAAGAGGAAGGTAGTTCCAGGTAACCTTGATGTTGACCCCTGATAAGCCTGATGGTCCTGACAATGTTTAGTGCTTTTCCGTATTGATGTATGTATTTCGAATTTATAACTGGTTATCTACTTCCCCATGGTCATAGCCATTACCTACGGCTAGCATTGTTTGTAATGTCTTCATTTACAGAACTTACAACAGGAAAAGCGTTTTCCTGTTGTTTCTCAATATGACTGTTTTTATTCATTGAAAGCCAGTCCACATGTAAATCTGATACTCTGCTGGCTGAACGAGCCAAACTATATTGCGCTGAAAGCAGGAAATCAAGCTGACTTGAATACAACTCTCTCTGGATCTGGTTTTCGTTATCTCTGACCTTTCGTTCGCCTGGACTCTATCTTAACTATGTTTTTCAAAACTGTTAACAATTTCTTGACTATGAAAAATTGCACTGACATTTTTTCTCGTTGACTACAATGGTAAGCCATACAGAATGTAGAAGCTTTAGAAGGCTAGATCGTGCCATTAGTTTTCATATAATACAGTGATGTATAACCCAGAGCCTATATTTCAATGTTCTCCTATATTTCAACGTTCTCCTTTTTTTTTAGTGCATGTACACATTTATATCTGTTGTTGAGAAATCCATCATGTATACAAAGAACATAAACAATGAAAACCCTAAAAATTGTTAAATTCTGGTTTCTGATTTCTGACAGGTTTATATTAATGCGCTCGTTCTAATACGTTATCGTTTCTATAGTAACAGCTCATTCTCAGGGACTTGTATACCGGACGCTCCACAAATGGATTAAAAAAATTTGTGGTCTAACATAGAAAAACCTGTACTTGTTGATGTGATGAAGTTTACAGTTAGGAGATATTTAACATTTATGGAAGAAGCGCTTTGTAATGAACAGATTTCCCCGACACTGGAAAATCTTTCCAGTAAACTCGGAAAAGAGTTTACTCTTTGCCGGTTGTCTGTACCATTACAGGCTGCGTTTTTGTTTTCTTTAATTTCGAGAGAGGAAAATAAAATGCTGGTGAGGGAACGACTGTTTATAGCTGCTGTAACGTAAGTGATAACAGAAACTTGTTTCATGGATGTTCCACAACATTAAATGCAGCTATTAAATGTATGATGTCCTAATAAATTCAATTTATTTAATAATAAATAATCCCTTTCTGGGTTTTGTAAAAGTAACTATGCTTCATATCTGGTGCATCACACCACCCCAACGTGGATTATTTTCCTATAACAGCATGCCCTCAAGTGTTTTATTCCTTACTTATACAGCTTTCATGGGCAGAATTTAAGACACCTTCGAGCAGAGAATCACATTCAGAGTCTGCTGTGTGAGGAAATCACTTTTAGCTACAAGATTTTTAGACATCAGAGGATAATGCATAGCTAACCACATACCTATTGATATTGTATTGATTATAACCCTGCCCCTTTTTTACATTCGCACCGCTCTTTGCCAGATCATCGCCTGCAACGAAGAAATTGGCAAAGATATTTAACGCTACAATTTGATACCCTGTTTTTGCGCTTGCACCATAGGGGCCTTAATCGAATATGCATTTCTCCATGGTTTCCATGTGGTTAAATTCTAAATGGGTTTGGCTGCAGGAAATATTGTCTTAAACAAGACTTGTAATGTAGAGGCTTTAGAATAAGAGTTCCAACTGTTACATCCTGCAGGGATTTTAAAAAATGTAGAGCATAAGTTCACGGACTTCTCGGCACTCTTCAGTTAGTGTCTTAAATGTCCCAATGCAGATTGAGATGCTCCTATGCCAGTGGTTAGGCAATAGTTCCATGGACGGGAAACGTATGAGAAAACATATAGTCACTCTGCTTGGCTAGCACATTTTTGTTTTGAAACATGAACACGATTTTGTCCAAAGCTCCAACTCATGAGTTGCTTCATCAGGAATGTTGCTCCTCCGAGAATTCCCCAGCAACGGACCTTTTTGCAGCTCTTCATGAAATATTGTTCCGTGTATGTAAATGAAGAACTCCAGGATTTGAGCAGTTGTGGACAGCTTTGTGGTTTGCCTTGAAACGAGTCTTAACACGCACTCAAGCCACAGGAATACAGCTAGCCATACCACAAGCTACGTGGGATCTCTTGATTGCCAGCCTAATGGTTTTGTTTAGGAATGCGTCGATACCGTTTATTTTCAGGCCTAATACGTTTGCGCGTGCACTCTTCTGGTATTTGTCAATACCAGTCCCAGTACTGATACTGAAATGAGTTACCTACTTAGTATTAATCAATCCGTGACATCACATTGATGAACATTTTATAGAGGTCTGTTGAATATGAATATACATGAATATCACATACAGTGCGTTAGCTAGCTACATAAATTAGCTTGGAGCAAATAGGATTGCTGTGCAGAAGACTGGGTTATGTTTCAGTTCTGTTGTCACTGCTTTTTTTAGTGGATGTTTGCTGCAGTGTTTATTGCTGCTAGCGAAGAACTCTTCATGCTGAGTTTTATGATTATGATGTTTTATCAGGTTAGTTGCATTGTGGGGAAAATGCGGTAGTTCCTCCTGTTGATTCCTCTTGTTGATCGTTAATCATGAAACGCATTCAGATCGCTGTCAATTCTGGTTAGTGTGATAGTGTACACTAGGATTAAATCACGTAGTACCACCTGGTATCTGATGCTGGTATCAGAGCATTTTTATGAGTAAATAAGCACAGTATTGGGTGGATACCTGATACCAGTATTGGTATTGATGTATCCCTGGACTTGTTCAGCCACAAGAATGACTGTAAGTAAATCATTCCTGTGGTTCTTTGGTAGTGGTTCTGAACAGAACAATACCAGTCACATAGAGCAGAGCTTCCTGCTCTCACGCCACTGATTCAACTCAGGGAGGACCTGATAATTAGCTCATGATTAGCTGATGAACTGCTCAAGCTCAGCGATTCCCAGCCCAGTCCTCAGGGCTCTTCGGCCAGTCCAAATGTTTGTTCCAGTCCAGCTCCCAAATCAACTGTGCCAGATATTCAGCACTTAATTACCTGATTTAGGTGTTGAGAGCAAAAATGTAATGACACAAAAATGTGGAAGTCCTCTGGGTGTTTCTGTTGAGGAAACCATTGGTTTAGTGTAAGGTAATTCACTGGAATGTCAAGGCTGTCCAAGTTGGAGTTCCTGACATTAATTATCCTTAAAAAAACTGCAGGAATACATGGTGCACATGGCTTGGAAAAATGGGGAAATTGAATGTTTCTGCTATTGCTCCGTGTGTGTGTGTGCTGTGAGGTAACAAGCCAAATCAGTCATGAGCTATAATTTCATTACATCTTGCAGGAGCAGGAATATGAAAGGAAGAATACTCAGTGTGTGGGTGGGATGTCTGTGTTTGCTACGGTTGCTTGATGGATTTCAGATGAACATTTTGATCGTATCCAGAGTATTGCGTGTACATGTGAGCTTGCCAGAAGGTCACCTGTCAGCACTTGGGGACACATTGTGGTTCCGCTTGTCGATTTGTTTAGCGGTGGTGTGTCTGCATATGGAGTAGGTTATGTGTTTCTTAAGTATGATAGAGTGGATCTTCTAAATGTTCATGACAACAGGATGAAATGCCACCCAAATCTTGAGTTTTTACTCAAGTGACATGATGTAGAGTGCCAGGGATTGGGGCAAGCTCACAAAACAGAAACCAGCATTGGTCAAGGAAATAATGGTTGATTTGCTTCAAGGTAACAAGAGGAAATGTTGTATATACAGAGATTAAATACAGGGTTTTCCTGAATCACCGTTGCATCATGAAGACGAGGTGGGCAAATCACTAGCCTGGGTTCCCGGGACAATTAGTTTTCATGCCCATATCGTTTTAACTTCGTAGTCGCCCCCGGGCAAGTAGGTTCAACAACCAGCAGATGAAAAAAAAAATCTAATGAAATCTAATGTTTAAAGTTTAATTCACTTTGTGGTGGTGTAACTACAGCACATGTCTTGTTTCATATATTACCGCCTGCTACACTAAGGCTCGATCTTGCTGTCGGTAGAATGATTTTTACTATGCTGATTAATGAATGTGACCAGATGATGGACAATTTTTTTTAGAATTGGGAACATGCAAACCAAGCACAGTAAATTCTAGCACAAAGCTGCCATATGACTCTCCTGCAGTCACCACGATGCTCAAATTATATCTTTTACGTGTGATACAAGGACAGAACGCCACATCACATAGTTGATGATTATTTTGTTGAGAGCAATGTTTTACATTACCTTAGTCTGTATTAGTGCACTAACTAACTAGCCAGTTAGGTTATGAGGCAAAGAAAACATGGGACTAGGTGGCATATTGTGGCTTCAGCTTGCCTGGTAGGCTATGAATAAATTTGATTTTCACATCCTTGGGAAATGTACACTATCATGTACATGTACAGTGTACACTATCATCTCATCATAAATCAGCTGAAACTTAATACCAGCAAAACTGAACTGCTATTCATCCCAGGTGTTTCATCCCCATCTCAGGATCTTGCAATCTCCCTAGACAGCTCTCTGATCTCGCCTTCGGTTACTGCACGCAACCTTGGGGTAACCACGGACAATCAGCTGTCCTTTTCCTCTCACGTTGCTAATCTGCCACGCTCATGCCGATTTCTCCTTTATAACGTCAGAATAATTCGTCCATTTCTCTCCACACAGGCCACACAGTTGCTTGTTCAGTCCGTTGTCGTTTCGAGACTGGACTACTGCAACTCGCTCCTGGCAGGTCTGCCTCTGAGCGCCATTCGTCCTCTGCTACTGATCCAGAATGCAGCTGCACGACTGGTTTTCAACCTTCCTAAGTTCTCCCACACCACCCTATTGCTACACTCCCTCCACTGGCTTCCTGTAGCTGCCTGCATAAGATTTAAAACACTGATGCTTGCCTGCAAAGCCAAAAACGGACCAGCACCCACTTATCTCAAAGCACTTATCATATCCCACGTGGTAGCACGCTCCCTCTGATCCTCTAGCACTGCTCGACTGGTCCCATCATCTGTGAGGGTACAAGGAGGGCATGCATCGAGACTCTTCTCTGTTCTGGCACCGAGGTGGTGGAATGAACTTCCCCTAGATGTCTGAACAGCTGAGCCACTGGCAGTCTTCAAACGACATCTAAACACTTACCTCTTACCTCTTCCTACTTAAATTAGTACTTAAGTTAGTACTTTAAAAAATGTATTGTCCGAGCGCTTGTCTATTACCTCCCCAACAGTTTTTGGACTGATGGTATTCCTAGTTTGTGACCTAGTGAGCCAGTATCAGAATGTATTTCTGATAGACTTGAAAGCACTTTTGTAAGTCGCTCTGGATAAGGCCGTCTGCCAAATGCCATAAATGTAAACGTACACTGATGACACAGACACTGTAGGTCTGATTTCCCAGTTGACCTATAATATGCCAGAACTATGTTCATTCTTCTCAGTCCTTAGACCCTAAAAAGAGTACAAATGCATGCAATGTCATGACATCTTTCCCTTGTATGTAGGTATAAAGCAAAACTGCACTATGCTAATTATAATGCAGTCATTGCTAGAAAGTTATTATGAAGGTTTCATACACATATAGTCTTAAATGTCGAATTTTAAATATCTTTCAGTGTGGAAGCTGCTGCCATTATTTAATGTTTGGTCACACACATTGAGTTTTTAGGGAATTTTAGAGTTCCCAACTGGTGATTTCAAGTTTGGTGAAATTGTGAATGTCAGAAGGTTGTAATTACCATAATTCCATCATGACATCAACACACGATTGGTGTAGTTGCAACAGTTTTTATAATGAACTTTTGTAAAAAAAATGCCTGAGCTCCTCTGCTTCTGAACATTAATGACCAGGAAGTAGAAGATGTGACCAGTTTTAAATCTGAAAGAGTTTTGTCACAACAATCTTCTTTACTGCCATATTTATATCCATAATGCCAAGTAATGCATCTCTAAAACACCAGTTTTTCATTTCCTGGTCACTTTAAACCTCAAGTGCTCAGTTTAGTTGGTGTACATTTCAATATTCATTAAAGATGTATTCTGTAAAATTGTGTAATCGTTACACCAATAGCGCATTATAAATTGACATATCAACAAGCCAGCATTTAACAAAGTCACCTTGTTAAGGAATTGGTAAAACTGACTCCACACCGTTCATACATGACCTTGTAAACACCACGGTGACCCACTAATGCAGCGTTTAAAGTTAAGTTGTGTCATGGTCATCTCTGGGTTGCCACCAGAGCATCAGTCTGACATGTAATACTGCCAGTGATTATTCCAGCATGTCCCAACGATAAGCTCCAATCTAAAAGTTCATTTCAGCAATATGAAATTGCTTCAGTATTGCTGCAGACGGATTTTTTAGCCAGGTTAGCATTATTCACTAAGTAGTATTGACGGGTCCCGGCTGTCTTAAGTTCCACCGTGTTGTCTGAATTTGATACTGTTTCACTGTGGAATTGAGCAGAGTGAAATACCAATTGGTTACATGCCATTCTTGAAGGACAAAAGTAGTAAATGCTGCATCATCACATCTCACTAGAGACTCACTTATTTAATTTGTTGGAAACAAAATGGCTGGCTTGTACTTGTAACAAGAAAATCCATGCTTTAAGTACAAATCACTGTCTGAAGAATTAAAGTTAACAAAATAATAATAATACAGCAGATTGATTTTCAGTTCTCCTAAGCCTTATTGACTTTGACCTGAACTAACTCTAAAGCTGCTATTTCTCTGACAGTTTGGTCCATGCTCATGTAACTCATAGTGCAGTTTTTGGCTCATGCACCAGTTTGCGTCAAAGCCCATTTCAGCAAGACCTTGAGTCCATTCCTCAGACATTAAGCAGCACATATTAGGCCATTTTTGTAGATACGTGAGGAGAATCGTCGCCAGCCTCCATGCCCTCTGTTACCCTGGCTGTCTCCAGACAGCTTATTATCGTGGTGGTGACGACAAGCTGACGTTTCACTGCTTCATTGTTGGACAGGCTTGACATTCCGACATCCCATCGCCTTCTTTTCCTCTCGTTTCCTTGTTGCATTTCAGTTTTTAAGATTTAAATGTGTTGCACTCAGACAATAGACAAACAAGTCCATCCTTTCCAAGTCTTTTCAGGATTGTGTCCATTTGTAGCAATGAAATCTCACACAGGGAAATCTTAATCAACATTCTTGGCATGATAGGGCCACTTTGCCTCAAAGGATGTTTTGTTTGATTATTTTTTTTTCCTCCCCTAAAGGGCTGACTCTCTCTCTCTCTCTCCCTCCCTCCCTCCCTCCTTTTTGGACGTTGTTTGTCCATTGCCTGTCAGGACAGATGGGGTGTTTATGAGAATGCAACACTGATGTGTGATGCTTGTGTACTATGTCAGGGAGTTTGATGGAGCTGAGGGCATGAGAGGCCGGGGTAAGGAAGTGTAAACTCACTAGGCCCCCTCCGTATGCAGGGGAGATGGTTTGGAACAGCGCCAGCCAGGCAAGGAGATGACAGACCCACTTCCAGAAATCCAGCCAAAGCACGCAAGTAGTGTGTTTCTCCAACCGCTTGGTGTTTCGGCCTTGTTTATATCCGGTGCCTTGGCGTGCAGCTTTTTTAAAATTTATTTATTTTTTTTAAAACATGGGTGGGATGCTAAGCTTTGAAAGAAATCCACAAATATGAATGCAAACCCCTTGCAAAAGCATGAAAGATGTTTATTATATTACTGAGTCAGCCCAAATATCGGCTTGGTCACACCGTCAGCTGAGAAGACTTTTGCAAGCAAAGGGAGGAGTTTTGCTTGTTTATTCATGGATCCTGGTTGTCACAGAGGTCAAAGGTCAGAATGGAGGTGTAACATTTTCTGAGTTTAGAAGCAGAAAACTCAGGATTGTTGGTATAAAACTGAGGTCTTTGTTTGACCTCTAGGTGCTGCCTTTCAGATGGACAATTTTATTAAAATATAACTTTTGTTGCCTTTGCAGCCTTGGCTCAAGTGAATTGATTTCCAAACAGGCCTATTATTGCTTGTACTTGGCTGTGTTGTGTTGTGCCACAGATGTTCTGCAAAAACAGCAACAACGTCATTAGGTTCTGTATTAAAGGCCAGAACCTATTGTTCTTGATTATTGCGATACACTCTTTGTTTGTGCTATTATTCTGTGCAGATTATCACCACCTGGTTGCTCAACACTTCGCTTGGCATGTTGTGTGTGGCTTCATGTTGCGACATTCGTGGCAGTGGTACCCATGGCGTGACATGACATCGTCAGCATTCAGTGGGAGGTTGTGTAATATTTGATCACAGCAGCATTTTGAGGAATCTGCAAGCCATGTTGTTTTGTTGGGAATACTCTGGATGTGATGCCAGGCCATCGCAGTGTGCCACACACACACACACACACACACACACACACACACACACACACACACATTCATTCTCACTTAGGAGTAGCCGGTATGGTTTTGGGAGGTCCGAGAAAAATGGAAAACCCGGAGGAAAGCCATGCAAACACAGGGAGAACATGTGAGACTCCACACAGGCAGTAACCTGAGCTCAGGACTGAACCGAGGACCCTGGAGCTGTGAGGCAGCAACACCTTCCGCTATACAACCGTGTGCAGACTTTCTGTTGTTAAATGTTAAAAATTGTCGCTTCAACTAATAGCAGCACTTTACTGTGTGATGTCCATGCAAAGTCACCGGATCTCAATCTATCGGCAGTTTCAACACGCCGGTGGAATCTTTACCCAGAAGGATTGGCGCTGTTATGGAGTCGAGGGAAGGTGTAACCAAGTATTAGCAAAGAAATGTCTAACATGTTGGTGTTTAACCTGCTGTTGCAAATAATCTCACCAATGTACCATGGGATTGATGTGTCGGTGATTGTGCAGGCTCATCAAAGTGTCCCAGTGTTCCATCATGCTTAGCGAACATCACAGATTTCGTCCTGTGTGTCATGCTGGAAGGTGGGAGTGTCAGCGTTGTGATATTCTTGAACATGTAGCTTGAAATATAACTTCAGAATCAGACCATCCACTTTTTATGCTAAATTACATTAGACAAACTTTTGACGTTTTACTGCTGTTGAATGTGAGATTTTGGATTTGCCGAGACTGTTTTCTTGAGTAAGCCATGGAAGAAGGAGCCAAGTTTTGAACTGGTCCATTTTTGTCCTTCAACTTTTGACCGGCCGTAAGCTCTCATGTCGGAATACTGCATCCCAGGGAATATTTAATACTGCAGTTCCTTAATAGACCCGCTGTGTATTACCTCAAATTTGGCCAAGTGTTCCGTGTTTCTGCAATCCTGTTCTTTTTCTTCTTCTTTATCACCTCTCTAGTGGATTTGTGCTATGACTGCCTTTGAGCAGTATTGCCAAAGCAGTTAATGACAATTGATTCGACAAATCACTATTCATTAACTTTCTCTCTTGGTCTCTCCTCCCATGATCTCTCTCATGCTCTCTTTTCAGTTCTCGCAGTTTTTTTTTTTTTAAGTAGACTGAGTGCTGTTTGCAGGACTTGCGGTTGAGTGTTTGGCACTCTCTTTACTTTTGCTGGTATATTAAAATCTCTTTATGGCTGAATGCCTTGTACTGGAAACATTTGTACTTTTGTAGGATTAAGGTTTTAAAGACAGGCATATTACAACTGCTGTTTTTGTGAAAGCACACGCAAACTGTCATATGAAAATATTTTCATATATCTAAATTTATCCGGATTTCACAATCCAAATCCAAAAATCTGTTTACACATATGCTAAAGTTTGCAGTCTGTTAAGTGAGACGCAAAATACATGGTGCGATGAAGTGGGGTTACTGTTACTACCTTAAAGTTCCTGTAACAGCACGTTCTGAAGCGTTTTATTTTATTTATTCAATAATGACGTCATCTTTTGTATCCATTTATAGTTGCGTTTAATGCTATGGAACGTCTACAACACGTTTCTATAGGAGCTGCAAACAGTTGTTCCCTCACCAGCTTCTCTTTCTTTCCTCTCTCTCTCTATTGTCTTGTCATGTTACAGAGAAACCGCAAAGCGTAAACTTCTCTGTACTGAAGATGTCGGAAAAGACATAGTGTTAAATCTGACTGTTACAAAGGGCTGATACTGGAGACTCCTTCCATAAATGGTAAACAAACATGGCCTTACATAAAACTTCAATTCAGTCTGAACTCAAATTGATTGAATCCTGTTTTTGCATCCTGTATTCTTTATAACATGGGAGTTCAGCTACAATTTGAGAAGATCCATATACAATTCCTTGCTTACAATGAATCTGATGTGGTTTTGCTTAGGTTCTGACTGAAGCGTCATGTTATTACCGGTATAGCCTCTGAACACAGAACTTCTCTGTCCCTTGTCTTTAAACATTCTGTTTTCTTCATCAGTTTTTTTTTTTTTTTTTTAAACAATATTTTCTTTAATGGCTTTCCTTCGGTTCGTCATACAGAGATGTTACTGACATGTTCATTTTCAGGAACTCAGGGCTCGTTTTCTGGCCATATACGTTCTACCGTGTGTCTGTCCGAGATTCTCATTTCAAAAACGAGTGGTTGAATGGTTGTAGCATTTGTATGGAATTATCACCATAACCAGCAGATGAACCGATCCAAACAGGGTCAAGGTCACATGTCTGAAATAGTTTTTTTTTTCCTTCTTTGTAATTATTGGAACAGCATGGCCAGTTCTTTTTTTTTGTTTGTTTGTTTTTGCTATACACTGAAGACATTTGGGTTTGAGACCAAATGAAGAACATGAGGCCATAGATCAGAATTTCAGCCTGAAGTTTTCTGATAGTTACCTGATACAAACAAGAGCATGCCACCTTTAGTAAAAAAAAAAAAAAAAACAACACTTAATATTTGGTTGCATATCCCTTGCTCGCAGTAACTGCATCAAACTGGTGACCCACTCACATCACCAGAGGGTTGCATCCTTCTTCTTCTGTGATGCTTTAACAGGCAACCGAAATTATTTTATTTAAAAAAAAAAAACAGTGAGGATACCTCTGCAGCTACGTCTCTCTAACTACCTCCTCTGTGTCTTCAAACAGATAAAGAAATACTTTGAGCTGGAGCCTTTGGCTCGGGGGAAGAGCTGGTTGCTCGAGGGAAGCACGGTGGACAACATGGACGCCGTGAAGGAGAGCTTCAGCCAACTCATCCACCTGCTGGAGGAAAAGGACCAGGAGACAGGCAGGATATGAGCTGGGAGTTTTCTCCGAATCCCAGCATCCTCCAGTTCGGACAGTACAGATCTCCACCTCAACACAGACGAGTGTGTGTGTGTGTGTTTGTGTTTGTGTTACTCTGACTCCAACACAGCAGGCTGAAAGGTATACGGATTCACACAAGTGGGGTTTATATCGTATCATATCCTATTTGAGGTATGATATGTTATTAGGTTGTTCGTATCAGTACCACAAGTTAACCGACTGTCGAGTCACGCCGCCAGTAAACACGGTTCTATGTTATACGTCCTGTGTAATACACACCTAGTTGCACATTGCTACATAACTGATAAACACTTTTCCTGGTATGTAGAGAAACTGGATAGTTTTTCTTAATATGTATATTGTTCTATTTACTGTGTGAATGTATACGTGTATGTATGTGTGTATGTGTGTGTGTGAGTGCGCGTGCAAGATGAAAGTTTGTACTTTAAAAGCCTTAAAGTATGTGATGATGTGTGTGTGTGTTTTTTTTTTTTTAACCAAACTACAGTGACTTATTAAACTATACAACAGTCTTAACTAATCGCGGCTGTGAAATTACCACTTTATTCCCAAAACCACAAACAAAAATTCCAAGATTCCAGAATATTGGAATTCCTCTGCATGTCTCTCTGGTGTAATTGTAGAAATCACGCATCATTCAGAAGGATTGTTTGAGGTTTCAGTGCTGTTATTCTGTTGTTGTTGTACTTTTTTATAACCACAGCATATCAAAACCGAAGTGTTTTGTCCATCGGATATCTATCGTCTCTCTCTGTCCTAGTGACTAATCACGGTAATTTATCACCAGGACAGTGTAGTGATAGTTACACATCATGATCATAGTATTATAAGGTTCTGTTTGGGTTTTGAGATCAAAGTTTTGACATTCCAGTTACTGACGTCTAATATTTACATTTACAGCTCAACGAGAACTACATTTTAATGTAACTTTTACATTTGTGTTATCATAATTAAAAGGTAGGCTTTGTGTGATATTGCCTTTTCCATGCTCACGATTTTTAGTCATCCAGAACCGATTTCGGGATTAAGGAGAGTAGCGACGGGCGTAATGATATTGTGTAAACATAACATCACTTTTTCAGAATAATCCTTGTACACATCGGTTGTCTAATACCCCCACGGCCGACATTTTCCCTGTCGATCGCGCGCAAAGTGTTTGAACGTGTCTGAGCGTATTTAATCACTTTTTAATCATCACCACGATTAACTTTATTTGTAAAATATTAGATTTGACGCTTCATTGTAGGGATGTTTAATCTCTTTAGGTCAAAATTTTCAGCAATTTTTTTCTCTTTCAGTTGACCATTTTGACCAGTTTCAGCCGAAATCTAAAAATATAACTAGATATAGCTACCTGATGTTAACTAATATACTTTTCTAATATTAGCGAAGTCTTACGTACTTAGATTCGTATGTCGATTAGCTTCCGATTTCTTAGGGAAAAAAAGACGTATTTTTTGAGTGATAATTCGTACGAACATACTCGGATGTTACGTTGTGGCGCTCCTACACTAAATGCATGAATGTTGGCAGGTCTGATAATATAATATAATATAATATAATATAATCAGAGTAAGCGTCACTAGACACTTGATATTGGCCACAATATTAGCTTTCTGCTGCGATGAAGACCTTTATGGATGATTTTGTAAAATCAGCGATTACAGTACTGTACAGTAACATTTTAATTACTCTACATCTACAGATAAAAGTTACTTCTGAACGTGGCTTTAGATCGTTCAATGCCGCCTATGTTGCGTTCATCCTGGATGATGATTGGCTGGCAGATGGCACCTTATAAAATCTGTGACTTTGGAAATTTAGAACTTTTTTTTTTTTTTTTAAACTTTGCAAAAGAAAATAACAAGACAATAAAGTGATGAAATTTCTCAACCAAGCTTCCAGATAGAACCTTAATAATAATAAAAGGTCACGATACGTCAACGAATTCTCCTTCACTTTTCTACGTCTTGTTAGATTTCAGTAAATTTTCTTACTGTTGCCTCTGAATGTAAAGCGCTTCTATCCTAATCTCTAACCATCAGTAGTGCCTCTTGTTTAGATGGAGTGTCCTTCATCTAATCCGTTTTTTTTTTTTTTTTTTTTTTTTTTTTTAAAGCTCCGTCTCCCTTCCCAACTTTAAAGCTCCGTCTCCCTTCCCAACTTCCCAGTTCCCTTCCCAACCTTCCAAACTTGAGTGCCAATCCAGTCGCTTTCCAATCCAAACAGTTCCCGCGCCATTAATTATGGTGTCTCTCCAAAACCAAAAGAAATCTAATGAAACCCGGGACATCTAGTCTTTGTAGCCTACGTCCAGCATTTATACCGCTTGAAAACACTTTAATAGCCACCTGGCTGTTTAGCTGCCTTTTTATAATTCACACAATTTGTACATTTGTTACAGAGTATTCTCATTTTATGGTTTTTTTTTTTTGTTTGTTTGGGGTTTTTTTGGTTCATTTTAGTTTGATTTTGTTTTGTTTTAGTTTTTTGAAGGCCACGTGCCTGTCTTTGTACTGGAGCAAATCTAAATACGTCTAGAAATTTAGATCATGGAGGCCGTAATGGTCACAAATTGTTAATTGTGTATATATATATAAATATAATTTATGCTTAATTTCCACTGAGCAACATGAACAATAAAGACTGAAGTAGGAGAAATGATTAAAATCTGTGATGTTTGATGTTTTGTCATGAAATGTTGTTAAAGCAAGATTAAAACATTTTTTACTTCACTTGGTTGAATTCTTGCTGGTGCTTCGTACCGCCACGTGAGTTTTATTTGTTTTCTCTCTCTCTCTCTCTCTCTCTCTCTCTCTCTCTCTCTCTCTCTCTCTCTCTTTTTTTTATTTTTTTAAACAAATTATTACAGAACACCTGGTGGACAAATCAGTAGCCCAGGACAAGCAGATTTATTGTCTGGGCTGTGAGTTTTTTTTATTTCTCTCAAGTGGCGCAACAGAAAAGTCTTTATTTAACTGAGCAGTTGAGGGTTAAGGGCCTCGCTCAAGGGCCCAGCAGTGGTAAATTGGCGGTGTTGGGATTTGCACTCATGACCTTCTGCTTGTTAGTCCAACATCTTAACCACTGAGCTACCACTGCTTTATTGTCTGGACATCACAAGTCCGCGTCCCAAAATCCACAGCCATCCATAGCTGCAAGTGTAGAGTGCAAAAACTGGTTGTGCTTTCTGAGTGGGAGGAGATTACTCTCTCTCAGAGACAGTAGCCAATCATGATCATCGGTGAGCTCATGTATGTGGAAGGGGGCGGATAGCGATTTCCTCAGTGTGTGTTACGCAGCATGAGCAGCATTCAAAAAGATACAGTTGGCTTCATGCGTCTCTGAGGAAGTCTTATAAAAGTCTACTATGCTTCCTGTTGACTTGGGTGACAGAAAAAAGTTTTCATTTGATCTGTGTAAGAATACTTCCAAATCCCACACAATATCGGTCAGATGTAGTAGTCGGATTAATGACAGACAGTATTGTAGTCCAACCCAAAGCTGTCACATAAACAGTTAAAGATATCCAGAGAAAATAAAGATGCTAGCCAGGGTCAAATCACGTCTTAGCCAGTGCACAACACCAGAACATTGACCAGCGACTGGCTGACTTCCTGCTGATGGAGCAAGCACGATAGAGCACTTCTATTTATGCGTGTACAATAATCTTATACACATTATGTTTCTCTTAGGTAAGGAATACAACATTCAGTCTGGTGCTGTTATAGGAGATTTAAATGTAAAAAATACTATTTAATCTATTTATTTATTCGAGGTGTAGAGCTTTTTAATTATCCCTAAACCTTCTGCTGACAGAACATCATAGGTTTTATACGACGTTATTTATAGACCGACTTGTTTTTAAGGTTTGGAACTTAAAAACTTCTCGAGTGACCAGTCAGACAGGCTAATTTTATTTACAGGTTGTGATTTCCACCTCCAGGCTATGCTTCACGTATTCCTGGGAGTCTCCGGACCCCAACTTTGAGGAATTTACCACTTTGGGGATTTACCTTGAACCCAAAATGGCGAGTTTAAAAACTTCGTCCTAATTACACTATGGGTTTAGACATTAATCTAACAAAGCCTTTCATTTTCTCACTGATAACAGAGTCACTAGAAGGCCTTGATGCACTTCCTCTGTCTGTTTAAGTTTACTGATTCTTGCCATGTTCTGATAATCTGGGTCATGCTGATCCCTCTGATGACTCAGATGGAGGGAACCCTTCCCCTCTAGGCTTCCAGAGCTCTTACTCTCTCAGGATTTCCTCTCTTGCCGATGAGTCATCTGCATTATGGGCTTTATCTGTCCAGCTTCCTCGGGTACACAGCGCTGCATGCCATTTCGCTTCATTACCACATATTAGCTCATAAAGGTTACCGCGCTCTCCGTGCAGTGATTTATCGTCACTCGCTACTTCACAGAGAAGTGGATCGGCGTCACATCAGGCTTTCAAGCTAAAAGGATGCATCCTTTTTCTGTTTTGTGAGGTCCGTCCGGAGTTTTATGTGGAAAATGTGAGCGTTCGTGCATGTGCAGGAACACTAAAACGCAGCGTCCAATCTGTGTTCTCAGGAAAAAAAAAAAAATACAATTTGTGTTTTCTCTTCCGAGTAAATCAAGTACTTCATTTTTAGTTTTCGTAAGTGCGTCATTCACCGCCTGTAAATATTCAGAGAAGAGACAATTATATACCTCAGGGTTGATCGTAGAGACTTTGTCTGGCTCTTTAGTGTCAGAATAAAAAATGCAAATTAAATTTCTGCTCCGAGGGAGTCCTTATTAAAAAAAAAAAAAAACAATGCGTCTGGCTTGAAAAGAACTTTGACAGAAATTTCAAACTGTGCCGTCAAGCGTCAAGTCCCCGACTAATATCAGCATGCAGACGGATGAGCACCTGGGATTAATCCCTAAACTTGAATCATGTCTGAAAAACTTCGCAAAGCTGTCTGCGAGACAGAAACTTTAAATCTATCCTCTTTACTCTCCTTATCTCTCTCTCTCTCTCTCTCTCTCTCTCTGTCTCTGCAGTCAGTTTGGCAGCCAGAATTACGTTAATCTTCTTAAAAACGTCTCCTCTTTGCTCTCCATCACACCTGTACAATAGGAGGCCGTCAAAGTTTTTCCTTTCTGGTTTAAATGAGTTTCTTCTGTACGTCTGAACTTCTGAGCGTTTTTTTGGTAATGACGTACAGCTGATCCAAATGAAGCTGATATAAAGTTTAAAAAGGGTTGTTACTTTGAATGATTACGATGAATCGAAATTGCTGACCTTTTTAATCCTTAATGTTCGGCATGCGTATGAAATAATGGTCCTCGCATACCAAAGCAACGTGGACTCGTTTTATTCCACGGATTATAACAAGCCGACGCTTAATTGAAGTACGCTTTATTCCACCGCCATTCGATGGAAGTGCTCGACCTTGACGTTTATTAAGGACAGAGCACAAGGATTGTTTCTTTGTGATCAGGCCAGAGTACGAGAGGTAATGAAGCGTACATCGGAGCAAGCGATGCCTATACGAGGCTTGTGTGGGTATTAAACTGCAAAGTGGATGTGAAATTAAAAAATAAAACAATGGACTTGGAATTCTCGTTCGCAGTAAATCCCACATCCAAGACTACGAGAACGCATCGGATGGCTTTTTTCTTTCTCGCCCGAGTGCCATCGCTTAACAAAACACAAGCGACTGCAAACAAATGTCTTTTTACACACACACAAAAAAGAAAAAATATGAAAACCGCCAACTTGTTCCACGCCGTTAGATATTTCCGCAGGGCACACATGGTTTTCTACGCTTCCCTGAAAACTGAAAAAAAAAAAAAGTACTCCAAGTGCTGAGGAATATTAAACCGAGGCCTGAGTAATGCATGTGGAATCCGTGGAAAAAAAAAAATTCCTTTCAACCTGCCTACATCAAAAACATGGACGATCGGAGACAGACAGAGACAGACAGAGAGACTGTTTCGTCTGCAAAATTTTCAATATGCCCCGAAGTGGATTTCATATTCTATTTTCAGATCCAGCCGTGCAAAAGCTGCGTGCTCAGACCTTGGCTGACCGTTGGCTCTGTCTCGTAGAGATCGACCGGCTCGCACGTTCCGATTGATATCCTATCAGAGCCGGGGGACGACGGGGCGATGTCTGGCAGGAAAAAAAAAACACGCCAAGCTCCAAACAACTGGCAGGAAACGACCTGCGCCAGCCAAAACACTGCTGTTTATTATTATTATTATTATTATTATTATTATTATTATTATTATTATTTTGTTTATCGTTTAACACTCTCTTGATGGTTGTGAAGGGTTTTTTTTCCCCCTCACCTTTTCTCACAAACGTCTGTTGGATTGTTTTATTTCTCTCCGCTCCGATAAACAATCCGTCACCAGAACCCGTCTTCCCGGCGGCGTGAAGGTCACAGGAGTTGCAGCACGGCCTCACAGCCGCCACCATGGGAAAAACAAGCTCTCTCTCTCTCTCTCTCTCGCTTTCTCTCTCTCTCTCTCGCTCTCTGTCTCTCGCTCTGTCTCTGACTGCCATGTCAGCGTTTTCATTAACGTAGTTATGGAGGGCGCCTTCCATTTTTCCAAAACACGCTCAGACACCGAGACTCTGATTACAATCTCTCTGCTGTGGTAATCATTTTCAAATATGATTACTCTCTCTTTTTCTGTCTCATTCTCTCTCTCTCTCTCTCTCTCTCTCTCTCTCTCAGTCTCTCTGTGTCAGGACGGTCTGAACCCTGGACAGCAGAGGACAAAAAAATTCTTGGTGTTCAGAGAAAAAAATGTCCAGAGGAACTCAAAAATGATTTCAAAGGCCTTAATAAATGTCTTAAAATGACCAAATGACACCTAAAGGCTTTTGAGGCATCCTTTTCTGGTGGGGTTTGAATTATTTATTTTTATTATTTTATTATTTTTTTATTATTATTATTATTATTATTATTATTATTATTATTATTATTATTATAGTTTTGTTGTTTAATCTTAGTTTTTTTTATTATATTATTATATTTTTATTACAAAAATATGACTGAATTATCACATTTTTTATTATTTTTCATTTATGTATTTGTAATGTTTCTTCATTTTATTTTTATTAGTGATTAAAAAAAACTTTTATTTTTCAGAATTTGGAGTTATTCATGAATTCATATTTACTATTTTAAAAAATTCTTATAAAATGTTAGAATTACATTTTTATATATAATTTTGATCTTTTTAATCACTTGTTCAACCTAAAAACATTTGATAAACCTGAAAAAGTAGTTGAAACTTATATATATATTTTCTAAACTTTATATATATTTGTAATTTTTACGTATATTTATATTTGTAATTTTACACATTATTTTATTATTGTATTATTACATTTTGATTAAATTAGATTTTTTTTAAGTGCTTGTTCATAGTTTATCATAAAACAATATTGTACATATTGTTTTTTTATTTTAATATAAAATTTTGATGAAATATTGAATATATTACTTTAAGCGCTTGTCTATAGTTGATCATAAAACACTTGATCAGCCTTAAAAGGTGTTAAACGTAACTTGAGGACGTCTGTTCCAACAGGATCTTTGTAGAACCCTGCAACAGGTGAGTACATTTGAACCCTTTTTACAAAGTAAGAACCCATGAGGAACCCTTTATTCTCAGACACCATAGATGGTGTGTGTGTGTGTGTGTGTGTGTGTGTGTGTGTGTGTTACCACGTGCCCCTCACTTCTGAATAATTATTACCTCCAGTAATTTGGATATTTAAATCTATTAACAATATTAAAAATTTCATTCCACTAAGTCACCATGACGACATGAGACACGACTTGAGTGGAATTTGGAAAAAGATGCCAGGATATAATCTGGACGTATAATCTGGGAGGAAGTGTGTTCTGTCGGAGATGTTCTCACACACACACACACACACACACACACACACACACACACACACACACACAGAGCATGGAGGATCTCAATTAACTCTGTCTGTACAACTTCCTGCCAAATTAGTTTTCATGCTGCTGTCCAGACAGCTCTGTTTTGGCTACTGTAGGACACCCTGTGTGTCTGTGTGTGTGTGTGTGTGTGTGTGTGTGTGTGTGTGTGTGTGTGTGTGTGTGTGTGTCTGAAAGAGATAGAGATCAGAGCTTGGCTCTAGAGGTTAAGCTGCTGTTTTCCAGCAAGAAGCGTCTTCGTTACATCCCAAAGATTTCATTACATGAGGAATAAAACACTCTGTGTCCTGCTTTTATAGTAAAACAATCAACAACCATCATCTGTGATGTGATGAAGTGGAGTTACTGCTGCCACCCCAGAGGGTTTTATTCCTCTTATACCACAGCACTTTGCCAATTATTATATTTATTTATGCATAAATAAATGATAGATCATACCTTTTATCCGATTATAGTTACATTTAATGTCGTGGAACAGTTAGTTCCTGTTCTCAAGGAACTGCGTCTTGATCTAAAAACGCAGCTTGTCGTGTTACTGAGAAAACGCGAAAAGCGTGAACTCCTCTGTCCTGAAGATGTCGGGAAACTTAAAGTAACAGCTTTACCTCTGACTGATACAAAGCGCTGACACTGGAGACTCCTTCCAATGTTAAATAAACGTCTCCTTACAGAAAACTTCACCATATCAGTGTTTACACAATGTTTCTGTGGAGCTTCTTTTCTCAGTACATGACAGTGAGAAATGCTTGTTCTGTCATTTGGCCACAGAAGGAAAGACAGAAAGAAAGAATGAATGGAAAGGAAAAGAAAGAAGCAGGGAAAGAGGGGAAGACAGAAGGAAATGAATAAGGAAAGAGTGGAAGAAAGAAGGAATGGACAAAAGAAAAGAAGGAAAAGAAACAAACAGGGAAGGGAAAGGAAAGAAACATGGAAAGAAGGAAAGGAATAAAGAATGGAAGGAATGATATAAGGAAAGGTAAGGAAGGAAAAGAAAGGAACAAACCAAAGAAATAAAGAACGAGAAGGAAAGAAATAAGGAAGAGAATAGGGAAATTGTGAGAGCAAAGGAAAAAGAAAAAAAAAACAAGAAGGGTGAGGGAGAGGAAATAGGACATGCGGGATGAGAGTAAATAAACCATGAGAAAAAAGTGAAAGAAGAAAAATGAAAGGAAGAAGAGAGATGAGAGAAAAAATAAATCATAAAATATTCACTTTTTGGCTGGATTTTTTCCAAGCATTTAGAATTTTTTGCTCCAAAGCAACAAATCAATAAAAAAACCAGCACAAAGAATTCACAACAGACTGTAAAACTGTAAAGGACACAAAGAGGTTGTTATAGTTCCATTTTACTCGTATTGCATGTTTACAAACAGCATTGTTTACTTTTATGTACATTGAACAATAAAAAAGAAACTATACATTAATAACTCTGAGATTATAGAGACAGTAATGAGACGTAGTGATAAAGTTCATCCTTTACGTTCTGGAATAAACCGAGCCGAGTCGCCTACAAACAGCCTCCGCTGTGTTAACCGCAAAAAAAAAAAAAGCATCCAAGCATTTATTATGGCACATTTTTTAATACACTAACAATCCTTCATTCGTACAACGCAGGGAAAAAAACCCCACGTTTAATGTTTAAAACGCCGTCACATTATTTCTTTCACATGAAAAAGCGCGTCTGTGTGGAAAAAAGAAAACAGAGCGCTTATAAAGAGTTTAATTACAGACCAGCTTTGAGTGTAAACAAAACCAGATCCATTTATTAGTGAGCTACACACCAACACACACACACACACACACAGCAGAACGAAAGTATTGTTCAGGACACAAAAAAGCTGTAAAAGTAAAAGAAGGAAATAAAGTGTAAAGATTAAAAGAATTAATAAAATAAGGAAAAGACAAAAAGCTAAATAAAGACATACGAAGGAAAGGAGTGAGCGAGAGAGGAAAGAAAGATAGATGAAAGGTGGGAAGGAAGGGACAGAAAAAAGGAAAGGAAAGAAATGGGGTAAAGATAAAAGACAAAATAGAAATAACACTATAGGGAGGGAAGGAGTGAGTGAGGGAGGGAAGGAGTGAGTGAGGGAGGGAGGGAGGGAGGGAGGGAGGAAAGGAAAGGAAAGAAATCAAAGGGAAAAAAAGACGAAAAAAAGCATGAAGGGAGAGAGCGGGTGAGGAAGGAAAGATAGGAAAAGGAAAGGAAATGAAAGAAAAAATTAACAATAAAGATAGGAAGTAGGGGAAAGAGGAAAGGAAGGAAAGGAAAGAGAAGCAAGCGAAAGAAAGAAAGAATGAATGAAATAAGGAGAGGAATGAAAGAAGAAAACTAAAGGATGAAAAAAAGAGAAAGAATGGAAGAAATAAGAAGAGAATTAAAAAAAAGGAAGGAAGCGAAAGAAAGAAGGAGGAAGAAGGAAGAAATGGAATGGACAGCAAAGCACACAGAGAAGGAGTGCAATAAGGAAAGGAGAAGATTACAAAAGGGAGGGAAAGAAGGAAAAGAAAGAAATAGGGAGACAATGAAGGAAAGATGGGAAGGACAAAATAAATAAGGCAGAAGGAAGGAGATGAGCGCACACAGGGTGTGACACGCGGGAGAAACTGAAATGTTCAGGAGTCTCGGTTCTCTGTACATCACACATTGCACCTTTTAAATAAATAATGCTGCTCTTTTCTGTGGATATTATACACGAGATAAAAGATAAAATTCAGTCAGACTTTTTATAAGTGTATAAATAAAAAGTAACGTATAAATAAACATCCAGAAGACGGCTATATGAAATCATCTTCTTCTTTTTTTTTTCTTTTTTCTTTTTTGTAATTCTGGAAAATAAATTAGCGTGGATGTCTATACACAGTCTGAATACTGACTCTGCCCTGGAGCCGAGTCGCACTGCTTCACACTCTACAGTCACGTTAATCTGTCTGTCCAGACCTTCATCCTCATCCTCCTCATCCTCCTCCCCTTCCTCCTCGTCATCCTCTCTCTGCTTGGGGAGGAACACAGCAGCGCAGGAGCTCGTGGCTTTAGAAGGGAAGAAAATAAGTCTCTTTTTTTTGAAAATGATCAATTTTGTTCCTTCCCATAATAATGCATCTGAAACGTTGATGCGTTGATGCTCTGATTCACGTGACGAAGCGGGCCGGGATCCACGTACGACGGGACGAACGAGTCAGTGGTCGACGCCTGCGAATGAAAAGAAGAGCGATTTCAATTCTCAGTCATTCACATGCTCCATAAATATTCCATTATAGCCACACCCTCCAAAACATGCCCTGATCAGAACACCTGATGAGGGCGGAGCTTTCTCGATCAACAGGTAAGTACAAGTGTCTGGTTCTTCTGATTGGCCGGATGCCGCTGGGCCACATAATGTTTATTATCTCTTTGTTTTCACAGCCTGGAGGTCGCCATAGAGACGAGGAGCCTGATCTTGGTATGTGAAATGTTGATGATTGGACACGATCTTGGATTTGTCCGCTCTTCAAATCAGGCATTTATCATTATTTTTTAGAAAATCGCATGATTTATTGCTAAATAATGTTGCTCAATTACTAATTTCAAAGTCATGTAATTGCTATTGTGATTCCTTGAATTAAAAAATTGTGCAAACAAAACACAAAAAACAAAAATGCCCACAATTTGAGTAAGCAGCTTAACTTAGGTGGAGTTAATATGGAGTTAAGTCTTTGCTAGTTGCGGATATACATTTTTAAAATAAATGGTTAGCATAAAGATATGAGATATATTGCTATTGCCACCCAGGGCACACTTGTATGAGGACTGTTAGACATATAATTTATTTAATGTTCACACTAGAAAGCGACTAGTGATTGATGATTTTCTACATACGTTCACGAGCAGCAACATGATAGCAACATTTGAATTTTCTCACTTTTTTCTAAAAAAAAAAAAAAAGTATGCAAATTAGGTATGACTCCATAACGCGACAAATCCAGACGATTGTCTCAGCTGATTCCTCGGGCCGATCCTGTGGCGTGTGTGGTCCGACGTCTCTTCGCTTACTCACTCACAACTTCATTTCCTACCTGCAGTTAGTTCCTAATGATTCCTTCTGATCAGAAGTTCAGTGTCTTACGCACTGAGCTACAGCAGCCATTCAGCTTATCCTCAGACAAAAAAACGTTTGGATGGAAGTAGCAGAGATCGTTGGTGCTGCGTACATTGCTAGTACAGTTAGCTTGATTTGCTAATCTAATCTGAGAACAAAGTACGAAGCAGAGCATGTAACATTTAAATCCAACAACCAATTTGCACACTGATTAGTTCAGTATTTAACTTGTGTTTAACAAGTTAGCTTTAGAATATATATATATATATATATATATATATATATATATATATATATATATATATACACATAGCTACTACAGAAAAAATGCTATACTGGCCACGCCCACACGCAACAACAGTAACGGTCCCACAAAAGATAAACTAAAAGCAACATGAGCAACTTGTCACTTCCTAGGGTGAGCTCAAACAACGACCACTACTACAACGCCTACTTAAATTCAATTCTGTTCACAATTTTTTTTAGACGACCAAAAATAACCCAAAACATCAGTGGAACTCCATTATTCTGAGAATTCATAATAGCAAACTGAGCAAGAATAAAGTAGCTACAGTCAGGTCCATAAATATTGGGACATCGACACAATTCTAACATTTTTGGCTCTATACACCACCACAATGG
>JAKKZJ010000017.1:21463330-21484227 GCA_033441845.1 Pangasius mekongensis | reverse complement strand
AAATATATAATTATATATATGTACACACACACACACACACATATATATATATATATATATATATATATATATATATATATATATATATATATATATTAACCAGTATGATCTGTTCAGGTCAAAAATGTACTTTAGCTAATATTTAGGCTATTTTATTAATCTCTCTCTATATATGATAAATAAAATAGCCTATATTTGCTAAAGTACATTTTTGACCTGAACAGATCATACTGGTTATAAATGTATTCACTGTTTGCTCTTTGAGTTTGTTTGTTTGTTTGTTTGTTTGTTTTACAGTGCTAGAGTTTTTGTTGTTGTTTTTAAGTTTTTATGATCAGACTTTTAAAAAAAATGCTTCATTACATCTTGGTTGTAAAATGTGAGAGCAGCTGTGGAAAATCAGTCTAAAAATTAAATGTATTATACATTTCTCAGACGGTATCTAATTTTAAAAATCGTGTCCAACAATAAAATATAAATTCGGAGTACTTTAAATATAATAGCGTACAACATAGCAACGGGGATTTTTACTTCCGGGTTGATCACGACGTAGTTACGTTGCTAGGCGCAGTGTTGCCAGGTGTGCGTCTTCCCCCCTCGACATTTGTATATTTTTAAAACGTGCTTGAAGTGATTAAATGTTGTGAATATAGTAATTAATTAAATGTATATTAAAAAAATCCATGTTGAATCATTTATGTATTCCCTAATCTTATATTTATTTGATAAACATATCATCAGACACAAATAGTACCACGAAAATCCCCTTAAACTCACCGTTTTAAGCATGAACTACAAAAATAGTGAGTGATTTTAGTTTTGTTGCTCTAATAGGTTTGAAATTATGTAATTTCCGGATGCAATCGGGCTGCATTTGGTTAAATGGAAACCTGTAGTTGGGGAAAGAAAGTGATTTTTCTTGGAAGCATATCTGGCAACCCTGAGAAAACAAAAAAACAAAAAAAAACAACCAACTCCTAATAGCAGGTGCGCGCGCCTCCAAAAACAACCTCCATTCATGAATACCGAGGTAATAACAATAAAACTAATATCATAAATAAGTGTATAAACAGTCTTTCTGATTGTGTTTGTTATTTCCACAGCTGTCACTGGCTGGCTTTAAAACCACACAGGCCATTTAGCATTGTTAGCGTCCTGCTAATTCTCCTGTTTGCTGTGTATTAAAAGGTGACCGTGTTGTATTTTGCTAAAAGTGCCGAATTAACGGGAGTGAAATCGGAGATCCTCAGAGTGAACTCAGAGCTCACGAGCCGGCAGCTGTGGCAGCAGCTGGAGCACAAACACCCAAAGTAAGTAAATTCAGTATAAAACTCGTAAATAAAAATATAAATCTACTCCAAACACCTCTGACACCTTTAACCACGTGGTTTCTCTCATGCAGCGTTCACTGGCGCATCGGAATTACCGTAAATACCCGTTTCGAGCTCTGAAATGACTCAAGAGCATAAAAAGCATAAAAAAAATTGAAAAAATGAAAACTTTTAGTAGTATTAATAATCCATCCATTCTATAGAAACTGTAATGTTGACAGAAATATACATATATATATATATTTTATTTTTTGTGGTGTGCAATATTTACTGTGTGAGTTTTATGTCATTAAAGTAAAACTGTGGTTTAAACTACTAGCTGCTTTCTAATAATTAATAATTTCTAATAATCCTGTTTTTCATCCCTTTTTTAAAATATCGTATATGTGTGTACAGCGACACTGAGTGTTAGAAATGTGTTATTATTATTATTATTATTATTATTATTATTATTATTGTAAGTACTTTACTGAATAAAACAGTAAAACTATATCTAGTATAAAGATGATAATTCTGTGCTGTGATGGTTGGTAGAACATTAAATATAAAATAATTTAAATATATTATTATTATCATCTTAAGGAATCTCTTTTTACTGATTAATTTCAGCTTTAATGCACGTCTGTGTTTTAAGGGTTTCAGTGCTGTGTGTTTGTGTGTTTGTGGTGTGATGTTAACGTGAACGTTTCCCCCGCAGGCTCTCGGCCGTACGTGAGCAGGTGGTTTTGGCCGTGAGGAGAGAGTACGTGGCTGTGGGCGAGCAGGTCGTGCGTCTGCAGCACGGAGACGAGGTGGCCGTGATCCCGCCGCTCAGCGGAGGCTAAACACACATCACAGGTTCCCCCACATGCACACACACTCTCTTACTTCATTAAGCTTTATGTAGCTTCTCTCTCTCTCTGTCTCTCTCTCTGTCTCTCTGTCTGTCTCTCTCTGTCTCTCTGTCTGTCTCTCTCTCTCTGTCTCTCTCTCTGTCTCTCTCTCTCTGTCTCTCTCTGTCTCTCTCTCTGTCTCTCTCTCTGTCTCTCTCTCTGTCTCTCTGTCTGTCTCTCTCTCTCTGTCTCTCTCTCTGTCTCTCTCTGTCTCTCTCTGTCTCTCTCTCTCTCTGTCTCTCTCTCACTCTCACTGCTGTTCCAGCGTAAACACAGGCATGGACTTGGGGAAGGACTTGGGAATGTGATGTCACTCCACAGGGATTTGTGGGAAATCCGTCATTTTGTTTTTCGTGTGTTTTAAAACAAGAGCCGGCTGACGTTTACTCTACAAATCCAGGGTCGTCGGTGTAATTAAAATAACTACATTGAATTCCTATAACTTCCTATAAATTCTCCCGCGGGTTGTTTAGGGGACTACAGGACGATCCGAGTTTATTTCCTGTGATACTGAGGTCGCAGTTCAGCAGCGTGTGTTTCAAGTCATTTTCAGTTTCACACGAGAAATTTAAGTCACCTGAAATTTTTAATTGGCTGAAAGAAAGAACATCGAAGACACACACGAAATAAGAACGAATACAGTAAGAGGAGATCAGTAGTTCACGGGAAGCAACGTTATTCAATCAGTTTTTTTTCCCCTAAAAAATGTTACACTTTTGTCTTAAATGTTGCACAGAGAAGTGGTTTAAAGAAATTAAATAATAATCAATAATATAAGAAAATTCTGTTAATTAAATAAATAAATAAATAAATAAATCTAAAAATTGAGGTAAAAGGAATGTGATATTGTATTGTAATAATAATAATAACAATAATATCAAATAAATAGTAAGTATAAAGATAATATACTTGCACCCTAATATACTTTTATTAACTAGTAAATTTAGTAGCATTGTCACTAAGTAAAGCTACACAGAAAAAGAAGAAAAAAAAATCTGATTTAATGAAAAGAATTATTAAATGCAAGAAAAGAGGAAATGCGGAGATATAAAGAATATAAAGAAGTGCCGTGAGCTCTCAGGTTTGTACTTTTCTGACACTGACACAAGGCTCCGCTTTTGGTAATATTCATATCAGATTCATTTAGAAATCATTTGCGGAAGTTTTTGCATTTATTTAAGAAATGTGTTCTTCATGAAAATCCAGTCGGTTGGGAAAAACGATGGCGACGTCTGTCCTGCGTTTCGTTTTGAATCGTATGTCAAGTTTAAATCGCTTATTTATTTCAGTTACACACTGAATTAATGATCATTTTGGGAAAGATAGGATTTCAGAACAAATCCATAAATTAAGAATAATAGTTATTCAATGAAGACAAAAGTAATGGCACCCTACAGAAGGAGGAGGAGGAGGAGTGAGTGTGTGTCTGTCGTAGCTGACGCTCTGCAGTGGCCGAGCTGCTTTACTGGAAGATTTAGCGCCTGCCGCACTTAGGATGTGTTCTTTCACCGTTTAGTTGTCGTTTAGTTGTTTTCAGCTCTCTTTGTCTTTTAAGGAATTTTGTGGGCGTGGCTAAATGTAAATCAGCTGTGACCAGGCTTATAGATTCCAACAATCGAGATGAAGTTGGAAGGTTAAGATGAAGTTAAATGTCTGTCGGTTTAAAAGCTTTTGCAGGTTTAAGATCGACAGAAATGTTTTGTGGTGCTTATTTTGTGATATGAACATGAAAATTAAGAAAAAGAAACTGCGTGTCATCAAGAATTCCATAAGTATTTCCTCTGTTTATATCATTTCGTTTCAATTTTATAATGAGCCTAGTTACAGCTAATAACTCCTTCGGTTTATTTACAGTCCTGACTTCAGTTCTGCAGCCTTTCTGACCTCGTTAACAGGCTCATTAATAAAAATATGGACTAAATGCTAATGCTAGAGTGACTAGTAGCTACAGTTGACTCATAACCAGCTTTTTCCGCTGTAATGACGTAATGTGTACACGACACACTTTATGTATGTCTGGCCACGCCCCCTCTTTTCTCCCTTCAGAGCACGAATCTCACAAGCTGTGATGTGAATGTGTTTGGTAATTTACAGCTGATTGGAGTTAATCACATGAGCATGAAGAAATTTTTAGCTCAGTGCTAATTACGCAACGTGTTTGTGTGTGTGTGTGTGTGTGTGTGTGTGTGTGTGTGAAGCAGCAGTGATGGAGGATGGACAGGGTCTGGACCTGATTAAACTCACCACAGACAAACTCTCCACTGATGCTGTGTCAGAATCAGTGACATGTTCCTCCTGTGGAGCCATTTCATTATTCATCGGTAGGATAACAAACTTCCTGAATATACTGATTTTTTAAATGTATTTTTTCTATGTGAGCTAGTGATGTGTTGTTTGATAATGAGTAATGGTTGGTTTTCCTTTTGCCGTATAATTTAATCCATACACTTCCACAGAAATCTCTTTGCGACATCTGAGCTGTTTTTTTAGTGAATAATGAGACGTGTTGGAGTGTGCGTGATTCAGTGTGAAGAGAATCCGCTGCATGTTTAATAAAAGTAATGATAATTTTGTTTATTACAAAGTAAAGATTTCATGAAACAATTTCAGGCATAAGTAGAACAATTGCAGGTTAAAGTATCGCACAGTTTTTCTGGTTTTGCAAAAAAAACAAAACGGCACTGAGCTGTTTGGGAGTCGACTCTTATCGGTGAGTCGAGTCAAATGATCTGACTCACTGAAAAGATTCAGAATTCCTGTTGATACTGTAAGATTTTTTGTGTTTAAACAATCCAACAAGCTCCAATAATTTTATTTGAGTATTTTGTCTCCATCATCCAACTTGTCTTTTAATATATAGTCGACTCTTTGAGTCAGCATTCTCACAGAAGAGTCGACTCGTTTGCGAATGACTCACCTGAGCCTATTTATTTTTCCTTTTTTTTTTAACATAAGGCAATGCCATAACTCTTGCAGTGCAATTTTATCTTTCATTAAAACCTTTTTTCAACATCTGAGCTGTTCAAAAAGCACGAGTGATGACACGCGTGCTTGGCTCAGAGATGTTTAAACGATTCATCATGACGAGGCGACTAAAGTTATTTCGTTTATTAAAACGTGCAGTAAGATTTCATGAAGGAATTTCAGCCAAAACGTCAAGCTGTGATTTGTTCTTCAACAGCTTTGTCCAGTTAGGGAAAAGAAAGGCAGTGAGTCGTTTGCGTAACTGAAAGAGTCGACTCTTGTGATCTGACTCACTGAACAGAGCTGTCACTAGCGTGAGAATTTGTCGCATATGTTTTTAATTTATAAATGTGTGTTTCAGGAACCACCAGAGATCATTTCGAGGGAAAGAAGGTCGTCCGGCTGGAATATGAAGCGTACGTGCCCATGGCGGAGTCAGAGATGAGGAAAATATGTGCTGACGTGAGGAGAAGATGGCCGACAGTCCGACACATCTGCATCCATCACAGACTCGGGTGAGCGGCTGCAGCCGGAAATGCGTCAGGTGTAAGGCGGGTTTGGTGTATGATGTCAGAGAAGCCTAAAATTAAGCGTAAACCACATCTCATCCGTATCACTTCTAATGCACAGTCTCCGCCTTCGTACTTTAGGCCACGCCCCCTACCTGAGTTTGATCCTGAAGTTTTTTCTTTTGTCCGTGTTTATCGATAACAGAGAGTCATACAGAGTCAGAAACCGCATCGGTACGTCTGTTTGAGAAACTCCTGACAGGGTTTAAGGTGACAAGGATGTGTTATTTAGACATTAAGCGAAATTGGTGGCTTTAGACTTCCATTACTTGTTAGCGACATGAACGATTTTAGCTCCGATGCAAAACTAAATTATTCAGTTTAATAATGTAAGGAGTAAAACACTGTGTCGTGCTGTTCTAGGCAAATAATCAACAACAAGGTGGTGTGATGACGCAGTGTTACTGTTACCTCCGGTTATTTTCCTAGAACAGCGGATCCCCCAGTGTTTTATTCCTTTTATACCACAGCAATTTGTCAACGATTTTTGGATTTTTTAAAAAATTTATTATCAAATGATACAACATACTTTTTATCCCCTTGCAGAAAACATTACCACGTCAATGAGTTTTAAAATCCGTTTATGTGGAGCTTTATGTGTCCTCCGTACAAATCCCTGTAAATGAGCTGTTACTATGGAAACGATAGCAAGCCGCAGTATAAGAAATGCACTGTTGTCAGTGATGTTGTTATAGAAACTTAATCAACACGTGATGACCAAAAGTACTAATGCTTTCATATCAGAATTGTAATCTCTGTTATTTGTCTCCAGTTTAATTAATCCTTTGATTTTTCTTTTATCATTTTATTTTTTAAAATAAGAAACTTTCATGTGAATCTATGGATTTCTCTTTATTGGTTGTAGTTACTAAAATGATGAGTAAAATACCTACATTTAAGCTTTTATTTCTTGAAATCTGCAATTTTACGGCACACTGTTGATAATATAGGAGTGAAAAGAGTGTAAAGAGCTCAGCATATATACATTTTGCTTTACATCTGAATTTTTTTTTTCTCCACAAATGCAAATTCCTGTCCATACTGTTTCTGAAGTCAGGACATTGATTGTATTTGACCTGTGTGTGTGTGTGTGTGTGTGTGTGTGTAGCGTGGTTCCTGTCACTGAGGCCAGTGTGGTTATCGGAGTCTCGTCACCTCACCGCAGTGACTCTCTGGAGGCCGTGAAGTACGGAATAGACGCTCTCAAATCCTCCGTCCCCATCTGGAAAAAGGTTCGTCTGCATGTAGTGTGAGCTGCACCACAGCGCTGCTGGACTGTGATTGGTCAGAAGGTGTTGATTCATTTTCTGAAACAGCAGCTCTGACAGTAGCGCAGCTGCAGTTCGCAGGTTTATATTGATGTTAATGCGCTCGCTTTAATACGTTATCGTTTCTATAGTAACGGCTCATTCACAGGGACTTGTACAGCGGACGCTCCACATCAGCGGATTAAAGTTTTCTGTAAGGAGATGTTTATTTAACGTTTATGGAAGGAGTCTCCAGTGTCAGAGTTAAAGCTGTAACTTTACATTTTTTGCTGAAATCTTCAGGACAGAAGAGTTTACGCTTTTTTTTTTTTGCAGTTTCTCGGTAACATGACGAGCCGCGACTGTTTATAGCTGCTATAACGTCAGTGAGGACTTGTTTCGTGGACGCTCTTCAGCATTACCTGCAACTATAAACGGATAAAACGTATAACGTGTTGTTCGTCATCGTAGAAAATGAATAAAACTTGCTGTTACAGAAAAATAATCAACTTCAGATTGGTAGCAGTGACTCTGCTTCATCACTCCACCCCCTCGCCGATTAGTTTCCCTTAACGGCCCCGCACTGAGTGTTTGACTCCCTGCTTCTGGTGGGTTTTATTTTTTTATTTTCAGGAAATCTATGAATCAGAGGAGCCATGCTGGAAAGAGAACAGTGAGTGTCTGTGGACAGGAAGTCGGGACGAGAGAAAAACGAGTTGACCTCTGGACTATAGTGAGCTGTGGGGATTTTATCTTGAGGCGAGGTTATGAACCTACAGCTTGTGAGTGAGATGTGGCTTTTTTCTCATTTTAATACGACTCAGCAATATTACAACAAATTACAAATACAGTATATATGAATCTGAGGGATGGTTAAAATCTAAACAAGTATACTCTTAAGAACTAGAAGTGAGCATTTGTGGAAAAAATCTTACATTGCATTGTATAAAAAATGAAATGTAAAGCAAAATGTACATTTTCTTAGCTCTTTATACAACTTTCTCTCCTAAATGATCAACTGTTTGCTGATTTAAAGAAATAAAACACAAGATGTAGCTATTTTACCCAGCTGCCCCTAGTGGTCATTTTTACTAACTGCAACCAATAAAGTGGATGTGTAGGTTCACATGAAGCCTTCTTTTATTTATTTTTTTCAAATTAAAACAAATAAATCTTAAGTTAAACTTACAGAGGTGGAAGGTCTGATAGGAAAAATGTAAATCTTATATATTGCTACTGGCTTGAAGACGTCTTTTTATAAGTTTCATTAGCAGTTTAGGTTCCTGGCTTGAGGTTAAAAGAAATTTTCTTTTTTAGCGAATATAATATGTATTAAATGAATCCTTGCACATCTTACACATTCTTACACATTTTAATGTCAGCTGTGATTTATCTGTATAAAAATGTCAAATGATTATTTTATCAGGAGGAAATTCCAAATGCTAGTTTTTTTTTATTTGAAAATTCTTTACAATAGTTTATTTACAATTTTAAAATTCATTAAAAACATGTATTTGTTCTGAGAAAACTTAAAAGAACATGTTTTGTGATAGTATGTTGGCATCACACCAAAAGGTGTCACCTGAAAGCATTATAACTTACAACTAACTAATCACTAACTAATCAGTAACTAATCAGTAACTAATCAGTAACTACCTGGACAAATATCCTGAAATAAACAATCAGATCTGTGCAGATTGCAGACAACAGGTAGGCGTGTCTTTGAGTCCATATATGGAAATCTGAGCAGTTCTGCGTGTACCCTTAAGAACATAGATGAGAACGTGGGTGTGTCTTCACACCCATATATGGAAGTGGTAAGAAGAAGGAACATGCTGATGATTCACGTGCACGTGATTTTGCACGAGTTCGCTTATTCGAGTTAACCTGATGGGACTTCTGAGAGGATTTTAAGTCACATTCATGAATGTTAGTTATTAGACAATGTTTTCAAATGCGTTAAAAAAAGAAATACACTGGATGTTAAACAAATATGACCACTAGCTCTACGGTACAGATGATAACGTAGCTTTATTATATGCGTTAGTTTAATTTTTAGTTAGTAAAAAGTAAGTATAAAATGTATATCCGTGTTTCATTTGAATCTTTTCTCCGTTAAACCCCTGCAGTGGATTGAGTGAAAACACAAAAATAGTTTTTTCAGAAATATAGAAATATTAATGAGAACCACAACAAATTAAGCAAATTAAAGATTTTACTGATCACTTTACTGATAAATCGCCATAAAGTTGTTAGTAACAAATTGCCCTGTTTTCTCTATTATTTCTAGACAAAAATTTAAGTAACGTACCATTGCAAAAAAAAAAAAAAAAAATTAAATTGTGTAAACATTTAGAGCTCTGATAAATTTATAGAAACACGTTATTATAGTAATCAGTATTTCTCTCTATGTGGAGGGTAAAATCCGACTACAGTACTTATTTAACTTATTGCAGAATTCAGATTCGGCAAATAATAATCTTACATTTACAGTTGTGCTGTACAGGCTGAGTAAAATATAAAAATACAAACTCTTACCGAAGCCTAAAGGTTGGACGAAAAAAAAAAATGCTGACATTTTTAAAAAAAAATTTACATTTTTTTCTAGATGGTCAAAAGAAATATAAAGTAAGGCATTTGTAGAAATAAAATACAAGAGAGAGAGAGAGAGAGAAAAAAAAAAAAGTAAATCCAGAAAGTTAAGTACAATCAGAATCACTAACGTGAGCTAACGGGTAAGTGAGAAGTGAGTAAAGTGCCGGTTGAACATGGAAAGAAAATTCGAACGGTAAAAATAAACAATAAACAATTCACATGAGGTGAAATGTGTAAGAAGGTGAATGTGGAAAAACAATGGATTTTTTTTTAATTCCCAGAAACATCATTCTGCTGGCTGGCTGGCTGGCTGGCTGGCTGGTGTGTGTGTGTGTGTGTGTGTGTGTGTGTGTGTGTGTGTGTGTGTGTGTGTGTGTGTGAACGCCACGTTTCAGTCGGCAGAGTGTTTAAATATTACAGTACAGAGTTCCAGTAGTTTGTGTTATATGTTTTCTGTTCCTGAGAGAGAGAGAGAGAGAGAAGAACGCAGTGTTTAAAAATAAAAGCAGTGTTAAACACGTTCCAACAAACACACAGGTATAAATAATGTTTTCACCAGTTTGTTATATTTATGGAAGCTTGTTTCTGCCACGTAGACAATATTACGCTCGTGATCGAGTCACTATCATGCAGTTGCATTCTTTTTAATCTCGTAACTGGGAGTTATTTTTAGACGACTGCTCAGTTGTGTGTTTATCTCAATAAGTGAGTAAATGTCGCTCAGTTGTGACTTTCTCTCGTGCTTGTGAGTTAATATTGCGCAGTTATTTTGACACAAGTGCAACTTTCGTTTCTCACGATTACAAGTTAATAGCACTAAATTCTGACTTTAAGAAAAAAAAATTAATCTCGAAATTGCGGGTTATTCTCACAACACCAGGACTTTTTTTTTTTGTGTAAACGAGGAATATAAGTTGGAATATATTTATATCTATTTATATATAGAGGAATTTAATTTGCGGGAGAAAAAAAGTTGCAACTGTGAGATAAATCTGCGTAATATTTTCTCATACGCAGCAGAAACAAGCTTTTATATCTGATGGTATCTGATGTAGAGATTTTGTTCATTCAGTTTGAATGCATCGTCTAATGACGTACTGTTGTGATTATATAAATATATACATATAGCCTATATATATATAGCACTTTGCTTTCACAGCTGATGAAGGATGTCGCTCTGAAAGGTACTGTTTCCCTGCAACCTTGTGCACTACACTTAACTTTTTACTGTCTACTTATATGTATGTCTAAAAACACACACACACACACACACACACACACACACACACACTTACTTTGAAAAGGAGGATGTGACTAACCAACAGGAAACATATGCAAAGGTTTTTTTTTTGTTTAGAAACACACACACACACACACACACACACACACACACAGATCTGTAACAATTCTAACAACAAAAAAAAGTTGTTTCCTGTTGGTTAATCACGTCGTCCGTTTCAAAGTAAGTGTGTGTGTGTGTGTGTGTGTGTGTGTGTGTGTGAATATTTTTAGCCCCAATAAAAGACCTTTACACTTTTTTTTTTTTTTTTTTTGGTCTTTTTGTCTTTTGTACTCATGTTGTATTTAATGCTGGACGTACAATCGAAGTCAAAGTTTTCATGACTGCATGGTTTTTAGATGGAAAAAAGCCTTTTTTTTATAGCCTTTATTTAGCTATAAAACTGTTAAAATAAGTGTGTGTGTCTGTGTGTGTGGTTTGTATTGTACCACGCTGAACCTCATTTATCACACTGGATACGCATTAATTTATTCGAAAATCATTCGCAGGAACATTTACACAAGAAATGTCTGTAAATTTCCATATAAGGCGACTCGCCGTCGTCGTGTAATGGACGATGAGTTACTGCGATTTTTTATTATTATTTTTTTTTTAAAATAAGGTTTACGTTGTCACGTGTGAATCATTTATTTAACCAATTTAATGAGCATTTTGTCAAACTCTGTCACTTCACTTCATATTAATGACTTGAAGGAAAACAAATGCATAGACGAAGACGAATAACTCTAGCCGTTCGATTAGGACAAAAGTAATGGCGCCCTATAAAAAGAGGACTCGTCGGTATCGTAGCTGACCTGCTGCAGTTCCTTAACTGCGTTACTGGAAGATTTAGCGCGCGCCGCACTAAGGACATGCTCGTTCACTGTTTGGTGTCCATTTTGTCATTTTTAGCACTCTTTACCTTTTATGGAGTTTTGTGGGTGTGGCTAAACGTTACTCTTGTTTTGTAGCCTTTTTCATGATTGCACTTGGTATTTAACGACTGACTGGCAGTTACAGTAAATGACAATATTGCGGCCCATTGTAACTGGAGTCTTGATTAAAGGGGATTAAAAACCTGTGCACTCGAATGCATGTAATGTTAATCTTCCACGTGTTGTTTGTTAGAATGATGCTTTTTGGCCGCACCTGAGCTAGCATTTCACCAAAAAGCAGTTTCACTACGAATGATTCAGTAGTCGATCATTTGAAGGGCTGGATGATCTGACTTCAGAATAATTTATATCAAATCACATCAAAAACTTTTTGTAGTCACCGTCAATACTGAAATGTATAAACATTAAAAACTGAAACGTGGCATTATTGAATATCGTGAAATGTTTCTCATGAAAATGATACATATCATGATATGATGATCAAAATGTTTAGACTTTTTTTTTTTTTTAAATTAAATTATCTAAAAATTATCTAAGAACTCTTATTTTCCACGTATGGAACATTTTCCATAATAATGTTGTTCTGCGCTTGTAAATAAAACCAGTTTTGTCAGGGAAACGGTCAGTGCAGTTTGCGTGCCGTTTTCATTTTCAACAATATTCCTCTATCACTAGTATTTACAGTATTTCAAAATAAAAGTGAAAGACAAACAGGAAAGGAGGTCCGTTTCCCGTCGCTTACGCTGGTTCAGAGACTCGGAGTGAAAAATGAAACATTCTCCAGTGTTGGTGAAAATAAACCGCGGATGTGAGGATTTTCCACAGCAGCACACAGTCGGATTGTTGTCCATTCGAGTCAGATTGCAGCCGTTTCCTGCTGCTGGTGTCTGGTTGAGGTTCTCCGCCTCGCTGCTGCTGATCTCCGAGATCAGACGGTCTTTAAACGGATCGGACGTCAGTGTTGGTCTCACGGTTGTCCTGCGCTGTCCTGTAGTCCTTCTGCTTCAGCGCCGTCCTCGTTTCTCTGCAGCTGCTGGTACTTGCGCTTAAAGAAGCCCAGCTGAAGAGATCACGCCACAAACACAAATGATCTTTTACTGAAGAGAAAAATCTTTAAACAAAGTCGATTGGCTACGACGTGTTAAGTGTGAGATTTTAACATCTTTAATTTTAATCTTTGTATTTGCTGATGAACTGTTTGGGGACATTGGAGGGAAAATTATTATTATTATTATTAGTAGTAGTATTATTAGTATTATTATTATTATTTTGCATGAACCAGTGAAAAAAATCTTGCATCATAGCACAAAGGCTAATGTTAAATGGTAGCATAAGAAGGAATGACTAAATAAAGGAAGAGAAAGGAAATAAAATGAGAAAATTAAAAAGAAAGAGAATGTAAGAAATGCACAAAAGAAGGAAAGAGGGAAGAAAGGAAAGAAAGAATGTAGGAAAGAAAGGAAGGAAGGAAGGACAGGAAGGAAGGAAGGAAGGAAGAGTAGGAAAGGAAGGAAGAGTAGGAAAGGAAGGAAGGAAGGAAGAGTAGGAAAGGAAGGAAGGAAGGAAGGAAGAGTAGGAAAGGAAGGAAGAGTAGGAAGAGTAGGAAAGGAAGGAAGGAAAAGTAGGAAAGAAAAGAAGGAAGTACAGATGTAAAGAATGGGAGCAGTAGAGAAATTTGAAGACAGTGGGGGGGGAACAGAAAAAAGAATAAGAGAAATTATGAGAAAAGCAGAAAAATGGAAGAAAGGGATAGAAGAGTGTGTGAGAGAGGAAAAAAACACCAAAAAAAACTAAAGTGTGAGTGAAAGCGGGAGAATGAGAGAAGTACAGGAAGACAAGGAAGCTTTAAGTTTTAATCTTATGCGTGAAACATCTCCAGACGCACGCGTTCACTCGGTCACTGAAATTCAGTCACTTGCCATTTATTAAGCATTAGGTGTATTTCTGAAAAAGAAAAGGAAAATAAAGTCTTACCTTCCACAACACTGCGACAGCAGCAGCCAGCAGGAGTAATCCTCCAATCACACTGCCCACGATCACACCCACAGGTACATCACCTTTGGCGCCGGGTTTACTCACAGTGACGTCGACCTGATCCGGAGAAAAACACCGGCCGTGAACCCTGAGGCTGTTTTTACACTTGGCCCAAATGCTGCGTTCACGTCCAAGTGGGAACGGGGAAACTTCCCACTTCCCAGTAGGAAAGATCTGTTTGAATGGCTCTCTAGCTCCTACTCAAAGTCAGAGTTTTTCAAGAGCTCCGACTTCTCAGAGTTGCGATTCTGTGACGCCACTTGAACATGGCGGTGACAAGTAAGAAATAGCGCGAGTCAAGGTTTTTAAGCCATCTTTGACTTTGTTTGTATTCGAAATCACTAAATACTGGGTCATACTTTAATGATCAAAATATTATTTCACAAGAATTTTTGATCAAACTGCTCTTTTATGTAAATGAATAAATAAATCAAGCAGTAACCTACTTTACTACTCGTAAATTCGTTTAGTGCCTCCCGAGTTCAGACGGCAGAGTTCACAAGAACGCTCAAATGTGGGAAGTAGGAGGTCCCGAGTTGGAAAATTCAGGCTTCCCAATTGTCGTGAACGCAGAGAAATGCTTGGGTCTGCACTCAGGACCGATTTCTGGGCTTGTTGTTCAGGGGCGGGGCTTCTAATCGCAGCTTTGCTTCCACATCGTTCTGAATGGTGGCTCCGTCGTGCAATTCCATACCCCACGTTTGTGCACGTTGTGGTACTGACATGCACATGGCAGAGACCATCCCTGCATGTCATGGGATGTCAGATGTCAGGTGTTTTAATACAAGAGGATTTTTAGCCGTGCACGCCGGCATGAGACGTGCGGTTTTTCACCATGTTCTCACAAAGCTGAGCTAATTACAGAGCTCCAGTCCTGTGAAAGTCAGGTTGTAGATCTCAGTAAGGTGTTCTGTCTCCTCTGCTGATTATAACAACCCTTTCCCTGGAATCACGAAACTAGAATTGGGGAGTACCATGACAAGTTAGACTAATCACGTCACTCAGAACACGGCACTGAGAGCCAAGAGCTTCCAGGGTTCCGTTGACCCGAACCCCAGACCGCCGTTTTCAAGAGGACCAGGGATCAGCTTTGGCACTTCACCAAATGTAGCCTTGTCCAAGAAAACATGCAGGTGTTAAAAAAAAAAAACCCTGAATCTCAGCCAAGCCGTGACGACACAGTTTACTTTAATATATTTGTGTGGAGGCCCGGGAAAACCCCTGATCTTCTACGATGCCAGCCAGAAGACAACAATAACCACGCAGTGAACGAAAAAAAAACATAACAGTACATTTTCCATATAGTCCTTTTACAAATCACTTGTCTATGTTCCAGTTCCACACAAAATGGCTGACTGCTCTCAGTGTATCTGTGCTGAAAATCAGAGATGAGCAGCATTTTTAATGATCATTACCATTAAAATCACGTGTAAAATGTTAGATTCGATGCTTTGCTGTCAGCCTATTTACCCCTTTTTTTGTCTTTTGGCTGAAAATTTTCAGAAGCAGAGATTTCAGTGCCTCCCCAATAAATATATTTAACTGATGTTAGCTATATACTTGTTAAATGTTAGCTAAATCAAGCATAAAGAATTCTGTACCGTCACTTGTTTGTGGGCGATAACGAGCAGATCAGGCTGAGACGTCTCGATCTGAGCGTTCACGTCTAATATGACTGACTGGAAATCAGCCTGGGGAGAGAGAGAGAGCGAGAGAGAAATGAGTGAAACATGGCTATACAGCTGTTACACTGCGGTTTCGCAACACAAAAATATTATTCTGATAAAATTGGTTAACTGTCTGTCGAAACGTGACTTTATTAATCCAGAAAAATCTCTTATTGGTCTTTTGCCACAGTATATAACGTCTATGTTGACCTCAAACAAACAGACAAACCTCTTGATTTGAAAACAAAACAAAACCAAAGCCTGGAAAATCTTGTTTAGTTATTGTGCACCAGCGTTTTAACTATTACAAAAATCTACAATAATAATAATAATCATAATAATAATTATTATTATTATTATTTTGCATGAACCAGCGAAAAAAGTCTTGCATCATAGCACAAAGGCTAATGTTAAATGGTAGCATAAGAAGGAATGACTAAATAAAGGAAGAGAAAGGAAATAAAATGAGAAAATTAAAAAGAAAGAGAATGTAAGAAATGCACAAAAGAAGGAAAGAGGGAAGAAAGGAAAGAAAGAATGTAGGAAAGAAAGGAAGGGAAGGCAAGGAAGGAAGGAAGGACAGGAATGAGGGAAGGAAGAAAGGAAGAAAAGTAGGAAAGAAAGGAAGGAAGTACAGATGTAAAGAATGGGAGACAAACAGATATTTCCAAACCTCTTGATTTGAAAACAAAACAAAACCAAAAGCTTGGAAAATCTTGTTTAGTTATTGTGCACCAGCGTTTTAACTATTACAAAAAATCTATAAAAATTTTATACGTCAAAAACTACAGATATTGGTCCATTTTAATGAATTTTACAAATATCGAATGTTTAATTATATAGTGTTAATAATAAAGTAAACTATATAAAGAAGTTCTGAAATAATTACTAAAGCAATCAGCTAATGATTTTATTGATAAATTATTATTATTATTATTATTAATATTTTTTAAAATTATTAATATGTTTATTTATGTATCATTTTATGTCTCATTGAATCAGAGCTCTCACTAAATTGAATAATAACACTGAAAACAGCCAGTCCAATCTGGCAACCCTGCTGTCGTTCAGATTCGTGAAGAGAGGACAGCGGTCAGTAAACCTGAGAGAACGTTCCGTTCCAAATCCTGGCGGACACGCTGATGTGGTACTCCGATTTCACGTCCAGGTCTTTCAGCACACACTTCAGCTGCTTACACACGGCCGAGCCGCAGTTCTGTGGAGAGCAGACGTGGAAAAACACGGACGTGGGAAATAACATCAACACTGTAGGGTTTTTTTTTTTTAAATACACAATTTGAATAGTACCTTTATTATTTAAAGTGGAGTAAACATGATTGTAATATTTATGAGTATTATATAGTGAATGCTTTTACAAAATAAACTAATCGCCTTTTTTAAAAATGTAAAGTTTGGTCTGAGATAAAATAAGAAAGAATTTAATGTCAAAAAAGCTGCACGTGTAATCGCAATGATTTTGGAGAGCCAATTTCGTTTCTATGCGTTCTGATAATGTTATAGTGTACAGAAAAAGAGATTACACACACACACACACACACACACACACACACACACACACACACACACACACACACACACACACACACACACACTGACCAGGTGACTGGTTCCTCTGAAGCTTTCCTTGGTGAATTTGGCTGTGTATTCTGTCTCTCTGATGTTAAACGGGTCAATCAGCGCTTGGGTTTCACATTGGACATCACTCCGCTGTCTCACACACACACACACACACACACACATCAACAGCTACAATTTACAATTTATAAATGTAATGACGTTCATGTATAACCGGTCTGATCAGTCTGATACTGTGCTCATTTACTCATTAAAATGTTAAAGCAAACTGAAAACAAGAGAAAAAAATACCATGGCATCCTGCGATACAGGTGATAAAGCGGCTTTATGGTGTTTAAACAGCGTATTTAACGGAGAGTGTGAGGACGGACAACTCTGAGCCGTATCAGCGAGTGTGATCAGTAAAAATGAGCGCAGTGTGCTGTGGATTGTGCACACAAAGGTACTGATGAGCGTGGACCAGGGACATGAGTGTGCCGAGAAACTGCCGCATGTGAGAGCACTTCAGTTCAGCGAGCACTAAGCACGATAATAACCACGCCCGCTGATCTTGCTCCACGCTCTCAGGTCGTCCGTGCTCACTGCTCTCTATCAAACACACTGTTTAAACACCATAAACAATTTAAATATAAAACTCAGCATCAGGACTTAAACAGAGAGAAATAAAATATTCCATGACGCCTCTGATTGATTGATTGATACTAAGTCGGTTACTCGTCTCAGTTTCAATGTTGGTATCAACGGTACTTATCCTTGGAAAAAAATGGTATTGATGCAGCCCCAGTTCTTACTAGTAAAAAAACTGTTTAAACAACACTATTTCATACACCTGTCAGTCATGTTATAGACACGCCCCAAACAAACATGGTGGAATTCAGTGCTAAACTGTAGCAGATAAAGTGCAACAAAGCCAATATGAAGATGCTGAAGAGGACGAAGTTCGACACTGAATTAGCTCCATTTCTTCTGGACAGGTAAACTTAATGTTAATGCAATCTTTACTGTTACAAACTGTTTAATTAATGACCACAGCAACAAATCAGTGAGTTATTTATGTGTGTTTATGCCGAGCTTTGTCGTAGCTGCCACATTCTCAAGGTAGAATGTGACCAACAATACAGCATGATATGAGGTAATGCAACTTCTTCAAGACTGTAACAAAACTCTGACTGACTGCGACTAGACGATACGAAATGACCTTGATGGACACGTTCTCACCGGGGTGCCCTCGACTGAGGTTATATACAGCAGCTGATTCCCTGATTTCGTACTGATGGGCAGCGACACATCGAGGTAAACAAGACTGACTGGAAAAACTGCTCCGGAAACCTACAGCGGAGAAAAATACACCATGTAGATTCTGTACATCTTCATTACAGAAAAATGGAAAAGGGCATCTTATTCTATTCTTATTCTGTTTTAGCTGAAATATCCAGGAGGCTAACAAGCTTCACTGGTGAACAGAAGCAGGTCAAATACTCCTTATGAAATAACACTAGGTAAAAGGATAATTCAGGCTAATATGAATGCACAAAACTGTAAAGTCTGTAAATGGCGTTAATTATTCGTCTTTGGTTTAAAGCCATACAACAACAGAACTGTGTGAAAACATGCTTTTTGTAAACAATTAAACACTCAGGGTCATACAGTTACAGGAAAATAATCAGCGACATGCTGGTGTGATTAAACGGCGTCACCGTTACCACCCTGAAGCTGATTGTTTTTCCTTTATGCCATATATTTATATGATCGTTTCTATAGTAACTACTACTTGTAGAGACTTGTCTGGTGGATGTGCTACATAATGTAAGGAGATGTTTATGCAACATTTATGGAAGGAGTCTCCAGTGTCAGTGCTTGGTAACAGTTAGAGGTAAAGCTGTATGACATCTTTGAGAGTTTATACTTTGCGGCTTCTTGTTATGAGGGAAAATGTTTTGGCAAAATAGCACCAAAAAAAAAAAAACCCACTGACCTTGAGAGTGAACTTGAACTCTGGGCCGATGTCGCTGTACGTCTTTATCGGGTTTGTAATTTCATCCTTTTCGTCAAGCAAGTAAACATTCAAGTTGGCTTCTCTGTTAAAAGGTCAGACAGGATTCCAGTTTTCAATAATTTTCAATAAACCATCACTTTTCAGTTGACTTTGTCTGAACGCGGACGAAGATTCGGAGTTTTCTGTGTTGCCGCTGATGTTTGTAATTCAGCGGTGTGTCAGTGTGTTTAGAATCAGACCTGCTGAGGATGATCTCTGTACTGTACTGGACGGGGATCATCACCGTCTCGCTGTTATCCGCTGGAGTTTCCTCTGCACTGTCACTGCAAACAGCATGAACGATATCATCAGCGGCACGGTTCATCATTTCCGTCATCATTTCATGGTCTGGACAATATGTTTTATTTCTTACCTCTGGGCTTCGAAAACCACTTTGACTTCCTTTTGTAATTGTGCCAAATTAAAGTCAAAATTAATCTCGAATGTTACCTGAAACAAAGTGATGCAACACTCATTATTATTATTATTATTATTATTATTATTATTATTATAATACTCAACAGAGCAACAAAACAGAACAACCGCAATCATCTCAACAACAACCACACACATACCAATAACCATAACAATTATAACAGCCACAACTACAATCATCCCAACAATAATCCCAATGGCAGCCATAACGACCACAATCATCACATCAACCACAACTAATCATCATAGCCACAATCACTAAACAGCACATCGGCCACTATACCCGCAACTACCACCACAACCACCACAAAAACAATAACCAAAGCAATAACCAAAACAGCCATAACTACAACCCCTTCTGTTTTCTGTATTCATATAGAAATATGTCCATTCAGCCATAAAGAATTATTCATAAACACACTCGATCACTATGAAGACCTTTAGTGTGTATTATAATTTTTTTTTGTTTGCTTAATTTTTTCAACTGTTTTAATTGTTTCAAATGAACCCTTTATTCGACAAGAACACACTATTTTACATTTTAGCCTTTTAACTAAGTTTTTAAGTGAAGTGCATTAGCTAGCTATATTAGTTACACTGGCTCAAGTGCAAGTAAACAAATACAAATAAAATGGATTATTAGACCTTATTTGGATTAAAGCCATTTTTGTTTTTAAAGCTATTTCCTGTGTGTGTCAGTGGCACAATTTGAGCCTAAGAACACAAAACGTCCTCTATATATTACATGCTGTAGTTTAATTGCATGAGCTTTGGCACAGGATCAGGGAGGTGCTGGTTCAAACCCTAGTTAGGTCTCAGGGGTATGAGTGCTGACGGTCTGAGTGGAATGTGGACTTCAGGGTGAGTCTGGACGATGTCCTCATAGACCATGGTGCCATGAAGTGTCGGTTTACGAAGCCTAAAGGTTGAGGTATTATGTCCTGGAATTTCTTCTAAAAATTATTTTTATTGCTCTGGCTTCTAAAGACAATTCATGTATTTTTTTTTGACAAGGTTTTAAAAGAATTATTCTGTCAGATTCCATCTGAACATAATTTACTCAGAATGGTTTCTTCCTGGAATCTACTGTAATGATGGAATGTTGACTCCTTTACATAACTGCTATCTAGCAAAGTAATATAAACAAAAGTTTTGAACAAAACAGATAATAAAGTGGGAAGGATGATAACTGAGTGCTACTGACCGCTAAGACGATTTAGCTAATTATATGTTGAGTGCTCAAATCAGCTACTTATGTCTAGACCAAACACTGGTAAGCCTAATATTAATGTTTAAGACAAGGTTAAAGACTTATTTATTTAGTTTAGCGTTTACTGAATAGGCGTTTTAGGTAAAGGAGTAGATCTAGGGGACTCA